>APFE031551572.1:4275-58201 GCA_000404065.3 Pinus taeda | reverse complement strand
CATCCAAACCAAAATATATTGGGGTATTTGTCCTCAATAATTGCTCCCGCTGCCCTACAATTAGCAGCATTATCAGTGATGACTTGAATGACATTGTATGGCCCAATACGGTCAATTGTTTCAAGTAATGCTTCTGCAATGTTGATGGCGGTCTTGAACTTGTCTGAGTAATCATGTGCAGTGAGAAAAGATTGGACCATTAACAGACACAGCAAGAACACTTATCAATGGCTTGCCTTTTACATTTGTCCATCCATCAGATACGATGGACACCCCATGCTCAGTCCAAGCACTTGTCATTCTATTTAAAGAATGTGATATTTTTGCTTTTTCATTATCAAGGCCAACAGTTCTTGCCTTGTCATACCCAGGGCTCTTGTATCCTTTAGGGGCATCATTTATGGTTGAAACCATTTCGTGCCAATAAGGTGAGCGAAGAACGTTGAATGGTATCCCACATGCATAAAGAAACCTGCAAACCTTTGAATCCACATCATTCCTACACCCCTCATCAAGGAAATCTGATATGGTTCTACGCCTTAAAGATGATGACCCTGTGCCTCCATATCCACTGCCTTGGGAGGATGCTGAAGCAGTTCTCTGTGATTGTGAGCTTGGTTCAAAGAAACCCCTTGATTTTTTTGATTTGTATTGGGCTCCCTCCTCCTCCCTTATGTATTTGGCTCTATCCGCTGTTGACACCGCTGCACAAGTTTTGATTCCTATTTGTTTGTCTCCATCCCATGGCCTTTTCCTGCAGAGGTGTCTTCTAGCACGGGTGTATGAACCTGTGTAATTAGTGTTGCAATGGGGGCAATGAAATTTAGTGGTTCCACCCCCTCTCCCTATTTCAGCCCTGTGAACATATTTCCACAATGGGGTTTGGTCTTGTTTAGTTTTTTGAGGGTCCTGTTCACCCTCCTCCAGCTCCTCCTCATCGGGGTTTTCACCCATTTGACTTTTTCCAGCTTCTTCATCCCCCTCTTCAGTTTGGCCCCTCCGTTTCCTACTCTCCAGCACCATAATAACCATAAAAGGGACCAGGAAGAGGAAAATGCCCAGAAATATAGTCAGGTCCATGGTGTTTGATGTTGTAGGGTTTTGATTCAACAATCTGCAAATTAATTTAATTTATTGGGATTAATTTACTTAATTTATTAATTTAATTCAAATTCATAATTTTAATACTCAATAAACTAAATTAAATTGACTAAATTACTACCTAACTAAATTAAACTAGCTAGATTAGCTAAATTACTAAGTTACTTACCTCTACAGGCTTGCTCCTCGCTCCTTGCTCCTCGCTCCTCGCTCTTCAGCACTTGCTCCTTGCTCCTTTGCTCTTGCTCTTGCTCCTCAGCCAATTCAATGTTTGAAAATGAAATTTTTTTATGCCGTTTGGGCTTTTAAAACAATTTAATTTTTTTAATTTAATTTTTTTTTCAGGTCCGCGGAATTTTTTTCCATCGACCCGCTCCCGGCGCAGTTAAAATCGCTCCCAGCGCGCTTTTTTAATGCTCGGGAGCGATTGCTCCCTGATCGCTCCCGGGCTTAAAAAAGCGCTCCGGGAGCGACCGCTCCCTAAGTCGCTCCCGAAAACGGCAGGGAGCGAAATTTTTTTAGGGGGAATCGCGCTCCCGAGGCGCTCCGGAGCCACTCCCGCCCGGAGCGCGCTTCGGGAGCGGGTTCGATGGGGGGGGCGCTCCCCCGCAACTATGCTCCATAGTATCCCACACAGCATTTCGATAATTTCTTAATCTTTGATTTTTACATGTGAATTTATTCTTAAGCTGCATGATAATTAAATCAGAATCCCCCTTAATGCTAAGCAACTTAACCTTCAAAGATTTTGCCAATTCAAGACCCAACAATATAGCCTCGTATTCAGCGACATTGTTGGTTGCTTCAAATTCTAATCGATAGGCAAACTTGAAAATGTGATCAAGGGGAGACTTAAGCACTATCCCAACGCCTTTACCATGCCTAGACGATGCACCATCGAAGTACATGTACCAAACTCTATTATTGAGATCCTTAATCTTATCATCGGGAGGAATTATGAAATTAGACATGATGGCATAGTTCCCAATGTCAGATTGTTCTTTGATTATCTTGTTGTGAGGCCTTTTAGGATTTTCGACATGAAATTTTCTTTCGGGCTCTCTATTTAGTCTTACAAAACCATCACCCCTAGGAGAAGGAATCATAGCATATGACCAATTCATTTGAATACTTCCTCCTAGATTAGAGGCCCACTTTCTGGATAAAAGCATACCCCAAGCATCAGGCACATCCATAACAATCATGATGTCTAGGTAAACTGATAGATGAACTTGCAAATCTTTGATCAAACCATGCACTTCAATTTTCTTAGAATCCATGGCACATATGTTATAATAGGGTCTAGAAACTCTTAAGTTAAACTGTTCCATGACCCTTTTAATCATTACACAAGCTGAGGCACAAGAATCCAACATGCAATTATTCAATTTGTATCCATTAACTAACAAGGTCATAAAGAAAGGCTGGTGATCTTTGTTATCAGCATCTAAGCTTTGCAAATATATGGGAGCATCATGATAGTCAACTCCCCGATTCTTCTGTTGAGAAATATTTATTTGAGGACCTTGAATAGCTTTTAGCAACTTATCTCTTTGGGAAGGGATTTTAGCAATCTCAGAGACAGAAACCCAGATTTTTGCATTGTTAAACCAACTTCCCAAATCGACGTCTAATCCAGAGTTTAAACCAGGGTTAAAAGTTCGAGGGGGAATTTGATTCCCGCTTTGATCTTTATCCCTTCTCTGATAGGTCAAACCTTTATCTCTAGCAATTTCCAAGATTTGCTCGGGAGAGGGTTTTTCGTCATATAACCTAGCCAAAATGTCACCTTCATTTTCAAGGTTATTTATATTAAAAGTTGATGAAGGATTCATAATATCACGACTATTTTCCTTGACCCCTATCCAATCATCCATAGACAAAGGAAACTTGCTACCTACCACATTTATTTGATCACCCACTCCAAACATTTCGTTGTCTAAGATCCTTCTGACGATGGGGCAAGTGGCCTCTTCATGAAGAGCATCACAAACCCGACAGTAAGGAGGAGCATTATCTACCAAATTAGTAAACAGATTAGGAGGTCTCTGCTCACTAGACTGACCCCTCTTTTGCCAATTGTTATTTCTGTTATTATTATTTCGAGGTTGGAAGTTTTGCGTTTGCGTTCTTTCCATTTGGACCAACCTATTCTGCAAAGTAGCTATCTCCTTATTATGATTAATTTCCATGGTTTCAATCTTTTGGAGCAATTTGAGAACGAGCTCGCTTTCAGGTTCTTGAACTGCGTTTCCTTTAGGTTCTTTTAGTTTTGTAGCGGCCCTATCGAAACCTGGAATCTCAGACTTCCCAGATGCTGCCTTGTCCTTTTCAAGTTCTATAGCTAAGGCTTGGCAATCCCTATAACCATTAAGCCTAGCACGCCTTAACTCATAAGATGGCTCAGGACTAAAGGCATCAATGTAAAAATCTCGAAGAGATTTGTCGGTAGGTTTATAGTCTTGAGGTAATTCTTTAATAATATCATTAAACCTTTTATTAAATTCTTCAGCAGTCTCATTCTCTCTCTTTTTGATTATGCTGATAGCTTTCACAAGGTGTCTTCCTTCTCGCTTATCTTCATACTTTTCCTTAAAGGCGTTAACAATCGATTGTAAGGAATCAAATGAATTTTGAGGCTTTTCCGTAAACCAATCTAGAGCATCACCCTCCAAAGTCGGAACAAAAAGGGTCATTTTAACATCTTCATGATTAAAATCAGTGGCCCTTGTGTATTTCCCCAACCATGAACTAAAAGCTTTCAGATGTGAATTAGCACTGATTGTGTTATCTCCCTGAAATATAGGCAATTTATCCATTCCATGTTTTGGAATATCATTGGGATAACCCTGAATATTAGCAAAGTTACATGGGGCGAATATGTCCATGATGTTGTGCTCAACTGGACTAGTAAAAAGTAAATGGATATCAGAGAGGGCTTCTTGTCCGAGGTTAACAAGAAGTGTACGAGAAGAGAGTTTGTGTAATCGCACCCTGAGGGCCCTTTCAGGATCAGGAGCAGGATTGCACAGACTGCTTGGATGTCTTCTAGTATACACTCTTGAAGATAATATATGAAGTGGAGTCGCCACCCGGACAGGAAGTGAAACACGAAAAAGCTCGAAATAAAAGAACCAAGGGCAGAAAAAACTCTATCCCCGGCAACGATGCCAAAAAATGTTGTCGCACAGATTGTCACAACAACGCTCAGACCGGGGGCTGTCACCCTAATCCCCAATCTCTCCGTTTAAGCCTATCTCCCGCGGCTAAGGGGGGTAGACCCTATAGGAAAATGGATGACCAACTGTGAATCAGTCGGGTTGGGAGACACGAAGGGAAACCAGCACTAAATTGATTTTATTAAGTTAATAGCCCAGTGCCTTATAGAGTTAATGGTTGAATGATTATCTATCAAATGCTGCGGAAAGATGAACTCATTAACAATCATTTACCATCAGATAAGATATTCGATAAATGCACAATGCTTTAATAGTGATGCAGCGATTAGAACATTATAACGATATTCCAGCAATTAAAATTTCGAAAGGTAAATGCTTTAAACAACCACGTAATTTCAAATGTTAACTAGAGATCACATTCATATAGCTAATCTTTAAATGATCATTCAAGCATATTTAACCCAATGTTTTAAGACTCCGACTCCGACTCCGACTCGGCCGAGCAATGACTCCGACTCCGACTCCGAAACGGTAATGACTCGGCCGACTCGTTTTCAATGACTCGGTCGTTGTAAAAAATACATTAAATATTTAGTTTTTTGATAAAAAAGCATATAACTTACCACTTATCATAGATATATTTGCCTTGTTCTATTTTCATAACTGTACCATCACTCCTTATGACTTATATATCAAACTTTAATAGAAATTAGAATGTCATATGTGTTACCTCTTCTCAATATAAGAGTTTTGCACAGAAGTTTTTTAGAACAAAATCACCATGAATTCAACCAACGAGATATGATCATCACTTGTTATATATTCTCATAAAAACCTTGTAACCATGTATTTGTTGGTATTAGCAACATGAAATCCTTCATATATACCAAGTATTCTATGTAATATGCAATGCAAACCAAATTGTTGCATCAGTTATGCCAAAAGATGTGACTTCAAAGTTCAAACAAACTCAAGCAATTTAACAGATAAGATTGTTGCTAATGAGACCCCACCTACTTTAGTTTATGTTCAACATAAGAGATATCGAGCTTTGCAATAAATTGAAGGCTTACAACAAGTGAGTCATATATGAGTCAGCAGGTTCAAGTCACAAGGGTAATTATTTAGTCCTTGCTTCTCAAATCCACACTGGTTCACAAACGATTAAAACAGATTTCTTTGGAGATCCTACATATCACCAACTAAATTCCAGGATTGACACTTGTATTGCATGATGCATCATCTTCTACTCATTATTTCTAGGATTTATTTTCCAGATATACAATATTCTTCTAATTTTTCAAGGAAAATATTTGCCTATCGTCATGTTGAACAGGGGCTGTCATGTATTGGACAAAGGATATGATTTGTTGTTAACACGAGGTTGAAGTTGCCTTTTTGCATCGGTACTTAATCCTGCTGTGAATGAAACATATCAAAGTCAGAATACATGTAATTAACCTAGTGACCCGGGGTTTTTTAGTGGACCCGGCCGGGTCGGCCGAGTCAGCAATGACCCGGCCGAGTCATTGAGTGACTCGGCCGGGTCATTGCTGACTTGGCCGACCGTTCCGTTTCAAAGGCCGAGTCAGTTCCCAACCGATCGACCCGGAATGACTCGGCCGGGTTGGTTGTGACTCGGCCAGGTTGTAAAACACTGATTTAACCACATGAAAATGATAAACATTAATCCCACATCAAAAAAATTTAGCCTCAGCAGAAAAGATAAAACCTAAGAAATTCCTGAGCCAAGACTGAAATTGGCAAAAATTTCCCAAAATATTTTTATATTTTTCAGATAAAAATAAATGAAACTTTTAAATCTAAATGATATTAAATCTAAAATAAATTAAATCAGATCTAAATATGAAAACCAATCTTTATGCGCCTTTTTTTTTAAGTTTTATAATTTTTATTGTTTATATTATATATATATTAAAAACAAACTTAAAATTAAAATCTAAACTAAAAAACTAAAGCTAAAGCCCTAACTAAAATATGAAACAAAAACCCTAACTGAAGTCTAAAATTCTAAGCTAAAATTCAAAATAGAACAATTAAAACCCTAAATTAAAATCTAATCTAAATCCAACATCTAAGTTAGAATAACCCTTTTTTTTATGACTTTAAAATTATAAAGTTTAAAACATAAAATTAAAACCTAAATCTAAAATATATGAAAAAAAAGAAATTTATGAAGTCCTAAACCTAAATTTAAAGCGAAGTAAATCTAAAAGAAAATAGAAAATTAATAGAAAGAGATAAAAAAAAAAAAAAAAATCTACTCATAAACTAACCCTTTTTTAATCTTTTTTTTTTAAGTCTAAGTCTAACCAAAATTAAATAAATCTAAAATTAAAACAAAAAAACAAAAAAAATAGAATCTAAATATCTAAAAGAAAAGTCAAATCCTAAAGTTTAAAATTTTCATGTTATAAAACTAAAATTAAAATTTATCTAGAACTATACTTCGAATTTAAACAAAAACTAAAACCTAACAATGAAATGAAAGAGACGTATTCAAACCTAAAAAAAAAAGGGAAATCAAAACGCACGACTCCAAAAAACTTACCCACGCACGCGATTTTACTGCTTTTCTATGTGTTTGTTAGCCCGACGGCCGCAGGAGAGCCAAGCAAATGTGACTGCGCAGGGGTGTTTGAAAGATTCTTTGATATTTCCTTTCTGTCTGCAGGCTTTTACAGGTTTATGTTGGATGGCGGAAGGAGAGCAGAACGTTGGCAGCTAGATTAGGTGTACGAACATCGTGGAGCTGGAAGGGTTCTATGGCAGCGTGAATATGCGGAGAACGAGCAGGTAGCATGAGCGTTTGCAGGAGTTTGTGGGTGTAACAAATGCATGAGAGAAATGCAGCATGGGGTGGGGTGAGCAGGAAGAGTAACACGCAGAAAGTCAAGAGAGATAGGACTGCATAGAAAATGGCAGCAGCAATACTGAGGATCAGTTTGTAAAGCTGAATAGTGAGAGATGGCGGAATGGAGTTTGATGCAGGTCTACGTGAGCAACGTGTGGAAGGTGCAGTGATTACGTATCAGCAATGGAGCATGTCGATGGCAGCAGCAGATTCGTTTTGCAGATTTACGAGTGTATGAGCAACGGACAGAGGATTTGTAGCAGCGTGTAGCAGAGAGATAGACAATTTCGAGCAGCAAGGGCGAGAAATGAAACACACAGCGGCAAAACCCTTAATAAATTTTGAAAATAATTCTGCCGGACAAACCCCAGGCAGTAAACAAAATGGAAAATCGCTATTAAATAAAACCCCTGGATTGCAAAACAATTTGGATAAACCCTCGGAAATCTCCAGAAAACCCTGCAACCTGTAATGGAAAAACACCCAAAAATAATATGTGCAGAAAATGAAACTAAGACCCTAAATCAACCAAACAAGTACAGCATTTACAGATCTATGGCTCTATAACAGCCACATTTGTTAGTGACCATCAGTAATAATTTCAAAATTTTAGATTTACTATGGAATGCTTTAGAAAAACTCTCATGCATATCAGAAAATAAACTCTAAATGATAGACCCAGAATCAAAACTGGCTGGGCTCTACAAGGAAGTGCTTTGTGGGAGTTGGCTGGTTCAACCGAAAACTTCCCCAAACGCCCACTGATCTTCTTAACAAGGGTTTCCTGCACAGCTCACTTCAACCATCAATAAAGAGAGAAAAATAGTACTAGATCCCAGATGTAATGGAGATACCTGCCATTATTTCAGAAATTTTAATACTATTCAAACCCTAGCAAATGAACAAGATATCTGTGTTCAACAATACTCTATATTAAGCTATTACTAATGGCTGAAAACAAAATTATGCAGAAAATAAAACAGCTCACAGCACTTCAGGAGAGTAACACCAGCAAGATTTCAACCCACAAAGTCCTTCTTTATTAGCACCAGAAAAAGTTTACAGAAGAGTTTTCCTTCAGCACAAGACTCACAGATCGAATGATCTCAAATGACCCCTAACACCCTATTTAAAGGAAAAAATCCCAACGGCTAGTTCGAGTGATCCATGTCAAAATGATCTCGACCGTCGATGAGGATCAAGATATCTCTTAATCTCATCCGTTGAATTTTTTAATACATTAAAAAACTGAAATTCTGCATTTATTTACTCAAAAAATTATTATTTTTATTATTTCTCAAGTTTTTCTTCAATTTATTATTTTTTATATGTTTTTTTAATTTTTCAATTTTTTTTAATTTTTAATTTATTTTAAATGGATCCTTGAACTTAGCCTTTGGAAAAATTTCCCTAAGACCTAGGACTTGGGACCTATGAGGGGATTAAAACATTTCCTAACCCTCAAGACACTTTACATCATGACTTTTACAATTTTACATCTCAAGGGGGAAAACCCCTTTGACATAGACCCTCATATACCACCCAGTTCTGCGACCAAATATAATCTAGCAGTTTAACACACTAGGATTCCTCTAAGACTCTAATGACAAAATTCATTCCGGCTTTGGGGTCAGGTTGAAGGAAAACTCTACCGATCATGGATCGGTGAGACAAAAAACCTTCCGGAACGTAGATTATCACTAGAAAATTAGGTCCACCTAGGCAATTTACATACATGACTCAACTCTACTAAGATTATTTACAATTCGCCATGCAGACTGGGTTTACAACTTAATATGATCAAGTCGATGATGACTGTCGAATGGCATGAACACGTCGATCAAGCACTATCCCTTTTTGCGAAGAAAAGGGTGTGTACTGCTTATGGGTAGTTGACACGTAGTGGTCAACAAGCCCTATATTTGATAGAATGTTGCTCGCATTTTTCATTGCATGCATGCAGTTGTGAGAAAAATTGATGTTAGCACTCTGCTACAGACAGGCATGTCTACACCTTGAATTTATGGAAAACATCTAGTATGATCTTCCATTTATGCCATTTACGATGATCTCAAAAGCAAAAGCTGATGTGGAACCAAGACTAGGACCAAAAACAGGCGTTGGCTAATTCTAATTCACATTTCAGTACTTTATCTCCCAGGTCTTCTATATGGATAGTGAAATGATGACAGCATAGGCAGCACTCAATTTCCTGTAATTTTCAATATTGCCAGCATACACCATCATCATGAGCCATAGTCTAAAATATCGTAGGGTAAAATATTTATTTGGCATACATTATGGACATAATAACCATGGTGGGGTCCATGCCAGTCACATGGATGCCTCATTAGGAAAAGTAATATCTACTTTGTTCAGAAGTGTATATCGTCTAGGCACACCAATTGTGACTTTATGTATGATATGAATGGTGTCATGAATGAGCTATATTTCAATGTTTAGTGGATAGTTATGACCACATAGTATTGACCTTTGGAGGAGGATCTCCACTAGGAAGTTGAGTTAGCCATATACTTATAGCTTTCCATATCGGCAGAAGGGCTGTCCACCAAACAGTCAATGCATGACTTGAGCATTGCATTCCCATAATTAATTGAATAGCCAGATATTGCATGCTAGCCACCATAGCTGTCTCTCTTTCCTTTGATCTTGCATTTCAGCCTTCAACTGTCGAGCAAATTAGTAAATTGTGAAGTTACCATTGAAAAGAAGAAATTCACCCCAAAAAAATTGCATGAAGAAATAGAAAAAAAAAATTGAACGAACTTTCCCTTCAGTGGAAATCTACCTTTACTAAGAAAATTGACAAAAGATTTCAATATATCTGATCCACAAGCCACTTAAACTGGTCTGTGTCCAAAATATTCTGATAATGTCTTTAAATTAAGTGGGCTACAAATCTAGCAAGAAACAATATAGAGCTACAGAAGGATTTCCAAATTACCAAATCTATGCAACTATAAATTGAAGCATGCCGATTGAATAAAACCATAAATAAAATTTAAAAGCAAACAATTCTCCATGTATGCTGATTCAATAAAGCCATTGGCCATACGTAGATAAAATTTAAAAGAAGACAATTCTCATGCATAGAAATTTGTAATCTGTAGGTCAAAGTTATTAAGCACCAGAGAATCGGAACCTATTCTTGCTGCAAAAGCATCAATTTTCTCAGCATATTCCTTAGCTTGTGATGTTGATATACTGCATAAGGAAATATTTCCATAAGTTATCAGTCCTTATCTACATTAGAAATACAGAATTACTTGAGAGACATGTCAATATACAGAATCACTCATTTATTGTATTACTTCCAATAAGAAAATACGTAATCCATGGAACAAGAAAAGGCATGGTTTCAAAGTAAAGGAAAGCTTGAGGTTAGAGATTAATACAACTAGAAAATCCTTAATAAAATCAAAAGATCTAGGCAATATGTATTAACTTTCCCCCTTCAATGCAGGCATCAATTTAGATTCTACTAGTCTTGCAAACATCCAGATTTTATCGTGATAAAATCGCGAAATCACGATTTTTTGGCCTAGCCGATGTTTGCCGATTTTTACCGATACTTTCCCAATTTCATGATATTTTGATTTTCTGGACCTTTGCTGATTTTATCTTGATGCCGATGTTTGCAACATTGGATTCTACAATGCTAATGTTAGACTAATCTGCTATTTTATTCAGCACCATTTAAAAATACAATAGAGAACAGATTATGTCAAACATTAAGGAAAGTTTTCAACAATTTCCATAGGAGAAAACCAAAATTTAAATAATGTCAACAAAAGTAAATTCCTGCCATAAGTATTGTCAAGAATGCTAAACACTGGTGTAGTTTTTGACATGCATTTAAAACTTTTAGATTCACTAAACAAATCATATTCTGCAACATATATAAATCTTCCAACAGCAACACAAGTTATATAAATTAATTAACATGAGCATCATGCAATTATTAGTTATGGGTTGCTCTCTTTGGGAAGATGGTGCATGAGTGTTGGGAGGAATTCCTTGTAGAATGGGTGTGCCACATCGCTTTCCCTTGCAATCTTAGGGCAGATTCCATACACTTATGATGCTTGGCATCTTCCATTTTTGGTCAGTGTAAGGTTATGATAGATTCAATTACAGTTATGAAAGATTCCTCTTACATAGTTATGACGGCTTTTTATGGATTGCTTACACAGTTATGACAGATTCCTTTAATTTAAGAATGTAAGAGCTATTCTAGGCATAGGTAGGGCACATTGCCTGGGAGAGATGCCATTGTATGTGGAGCACTTTCTTCAAGGTGCATTATTAGCAGGGAAGTTTTGTATCACTTTTCTCTTTTGTCAAGTTTGACTAGATGAGTGTAATGGCAATGGGAAGATTGACAGTGGGATGACTGGAGGTATGGAAGGCACAAGGGATATTGCAGGCTTCCATACAGATGTTCAGGAGGGTCGTACAGCATCACGAAAGGGCGGTACAGTCACAGCAGGTTTGGTAAGGGGTTTTTCCAGTGGTTTAGAATCATAGCTTGTAGGTTCTGAAATAGTATAGGAAGTAGCTGAAGGAAATAATGTTGAAGCCTATAGTAGCTTTGGAAGGCCTTCTGCATAAACTTGGTGTCTTAGCATGTGGAAGATGCGTTATTGCCTCTTTAGGTGCTTGGTTAGTGGAGTAAGTGATTTATGTCTTCTTTCTTAAGTCTAACTTATGAAAGGTACAATAAATAAAGTCAATTAATTATTGTGGATTATTAAGTCATTTTCTAAGAATAAATAATTTAATTATTTAACTGACTTAGAAAGGATCTCAACCATTGTTCTCCAAGATCTCCTAGAAGGAAGATTAGAGTTAGGGATCTGAGCTTAATGAAGATTACAAAAAGAAGCCTATGGAAGAGGTGAAGACACCAGAGAGGAGACATAACAAAATAAAGTGATTTTTCTCTAGTGTGAGCGGCTCAGTAGACTGAAGCACAAAGGAGGAAGAACACAGGAGGATTCGGGGGCATATCCCAAAGGTCGAGTTGTTGGAGCTTGCAGGGTCGAGTTGTTGAAGGGAGAGAGTGGTTGATTTGATTGGAGAAGTCGATTTTCCAAGGCAAAATTTCCTGAGGTGCACTGGCAACTCGAAGGTAAGGCGCATGGTCGATTTGCTAGCAAATCGTTGGCCTGAAATTCTCTAGGCTGAGTTCCTTCTGAGGCTGATTTCTAGGAGGCCGAATTCCTTAGGCCAAATTCATCCAGTTGGAGTCGAGTTACAAGTTCCAGTAAATGTATTTTTCCTTGTAATTCTCCACGGGTCAAAAACCCTGATTTTCCTGAGATAAACAAATCACAGAAAATTGTTGTGGGTATTTATCTGTTGTAATGTGTGATTGGTATCTCTTAATTTTTATTCCAATGCATATATTTCCAGATGTTAAAATACCAAGGATTTTATTTTTCAGTAATTCATAATTTATTTGGTTAATTAAATAAATTGCTGGCAATGAATAATGGTCATGTGAAAATAAATTTGGACTGGTATTAGGAGATTTAACATGGTATCAAAGTTTTCTAGATAATTTTTAGAGAGAGCTCTGAGATCACTAGCGTTTGCAGTAGCTAGCTTCTTTTTTTTACAATAGCATAATTATTTTTAATTTTGCAGTTGGGCTTTTATGGTAAGGTTGATTTGTGAAGATGGCATCACCGAGTAGTTTGCGATATGAAGACGGGTTGGATGGGAGCACTAACTTTAGTCCTTGGACAAAGCAGATTACTATGATTCTAAAAATGAATAGTCTGTGGTATTTTTGCGAACACAGACATTCAAATTCCTTCAGATCCAAAGCTAGCAATCGAACATGATCTCAAGGATATGAAAGCAAGGTGTATAATTTTGGATGGTGTGAGGGATCATATAACTTTGCATATATCAAGAAAGGACACATCACGTCAAATGTGGGTGGCCCTAACCAGTCTTTATCAGAGCATAAACGAAAATAGGAAGATGGTGTTATGGGAGAAATTAAACAGCCTCGAGATGTACAAATTAGAGACAGCAACATCTTACCTTGTGAGGATCTAGTAAGCTCATGATGAGCTTTCCGCTCTTGGGGAAATTGTGAATGATTAGAGTTGGTGAAGATAACTTGAAAGGGTTGCATTAAGCATTGGGCCACCTTTGTGGATGGGATCCTTGTTAGGAAACAACTTCCTGATTGGAGTTGATTGTGGGATGACTACATCCAGAAGGAAATGTGGGAGAACTCATTGACCAGAGGACATCAAACAAGTAGTGAGGAGAATGATGACCTTGCTCTTGCTACACAAGCAAAAGAGGGAAAAGGAAAGGCCAAGCGAAACCAGAGTGGAGGTGGACCTCCATATAATAAAAATGGGAAGGACATGAGCAAATTCAAGTGCTTTGCATGTCACAAGTTCGAGCATGTTGCCAATTAGTCTCCAAGCAAGCAGAAGACCAAGGGAAGGACAGCCCAAATAGCCACTGATCAGATGGATGAGATAAATGAAAACTTCAAGAAGAACTTTGCCTTGGTATCATGCCTTTCTGGAACCATCACAAGATGTGTTTGGTTTGTGGACAGTAGAGCATCTCGTCACCAGCCTACCAATATACATGTAGATCTTGGTGATAATGCCAAGTATGTAGTATAAGACATTGGTAGCATTGAATTTTAATTAGACTCGGGTGGCATCATGGAGGTGAATGAAGTATTGTTTGTACTGAGTTTGGAGAAGAATCTCCTTTCAGTTTCAGCCATAAAAGACAAGAGACTAGAAGTTAGCTTCACAAGTGGTGAAATAGCCATTGGGCCTATTACCACAAAATCTAGCAGGCCTTGGAGAGGGAAACCCTACAAGACAAAGAGCTAGACTAAGTGCTAATAATGGGACAAGGTCCCCTACTCTTTACAGAATTTCAACGATGGGAGGAGTCCCGGTAAGGTAATGATCACCCATAATATCTATATATATATATATATATATATATATATATATGATAGGGTTTAAGGTGCAAGGTGATGCAAGAGGACCTCTCAAGGAATGCTTAAAGGTTGTGATATAAGGCTTCCAAGGCACTTCACACCTTATGACAGACCTAGTAATGGATTGCACAAGACCTCGATTTTTGTGAATTATCATGGATGAAGATAATTCCAAGATCATGGTAATAAGGAGAAAGAGCTTCTTATGATATACTTCACGAATTAATAAGATCATACAACCCTCCGAGAAGTCCCCAAGTTGAGGAGAAACTAGCTATTGTTTTCCCTTTTAGGGCAATGACTAGGGCAAGAGATTTTATGGACGAGAACCAAGTGGATGCCCACCAAACTTTAGGATCAAGTAGCCAAGATCCTAGGCTTCATGTTGTTGGAATTTCTAAGTCTAACTGTTAGAAACCCTTCATGTACTTTCTGATTTATTTCTGCCTACTTTTTCTGATTAATTAACAAGTTATTTACCATGTAAATGCTGAAAATAAATACAAGTACATGCTCAACACATTATAGATCATCAACTAAAGGAAACAAAACAAGCACACAAGTGACACCGTTGTTTTTGGACCAATGTCCCCAGAAAAACCCAATACAGGAAAACCGGTGCAACTATCTAAGGGTTTTAATTATTAAGAAGTTTCAAAATACAATCTGGGTGCCAAAACTGGCTCACCCAATAGAGAATAATCTTGGCAGTAGTACCTCTTTACTCGGAAGCAGATATTCCAGCTGAAACCCCGGATAAACACTCCGACAACTCCTAGCTCCAATCTGCCCCATGAAAACCCCAACGTCAACCTCTAGGGACTGCGTCAACCCTTCCTGGGCCAGCGTCATCCCAATAACCCCTGCAACAACCTCTGGAGGCATTACGTCAGCTTCTAGAGCCTCTGACTCACCCATGCTGGCTCTTTGAGGCACTGCGCAGCTCCTAGCTGCCTCTGCATGGGCCCTAGCCGACTCTGCATGGCCTTTGGCTGGCTCTGCATCCCTCTCTCCCAGCTTCTACGTTGATTCTCCCAGTACCCTTTCTACCTCTCTACTTTTGTATTCACTGCCCCTCAGCTGCAACTCTAATCACTCTTTTGACTTCGTCAACAAACCCTGCCCCAAAAAATTGAAATCTTGATCAACTCGGTATGTTCTCCAAGTGACCCTCAAGCCTCCTTTTATAATTTTCTCGTTGACAAATCAACGGCTGAGATTAAGTCACTAATCAACGGCTAAGATTAGATTTGGCTTGATCCATGACTTTTGGACCATTCTAACACAGTTTTATATTAATTCACATTAATATTTTAATTTCCCTAAGTTTAGAGTTAGGGACTCCATTAAAAATATTAATTATTTAATATCTCCCAAACTATTTAGAATCTACCCAAATCCTTTCTAGGTATTGGAGATCTCATGTGCCTTAGCCTCTCCACCAATCAACACTCCCTCTTAGCGAGGATTGTGCTCTAGTAATACTCCTCACTAAATATCACTCTGATCATTCGGCATCGGTCCCTATGTCGATGCTAGGCCTGCTGCCCATCACCTGCACTGCTACATCCTGTACTGTACCCATGGCCCTGTCACTGCCACTGCTACATCCGTACAGTAGCTCCCTCTCATCCTGTTGCATCGTGCTGCCCATAGCACTACCACTACTAACCGCTGCACTGCAACTCAGTTACTGAGAAGTAAGTAATTGATCTCCCAACTCTGACATCTCTGTCAGGCTAGAGACACCCAGGATGTTGAAACTCCCTCTGTCATTGACGAGTGCTCCCTCTTTGACCTCTGTGCCACTGCAACTACTCCATGCATCTCACACCGTTGCACACCTCTCTGTGCCATCTTGTACTGGTGCAACACTCCCATGCTTCTCGCACTGCTGCCTCATGCTGTCCTAGGAATCCTGCACTGTAGCTCCCTTTGTCGCTTCAACTGCATCTATCTCTATTGACATCCGCCAGTACTGCTACTCCTCATCGGGGCTCCCGTAGCAAGGTATAATCCAAAAGGCTAGGTACCTCGAGGATCCTGCCCCTCATCGCCTATAGTCCGTCTAACTACAGCTCGATGTCTCCCCACTTCCACTCAAGTGGCGTGTGAGCACTCATGGCACAGTCATCATCTGTCTCCACTTCCTTCTCTGCCCTTGCTGGCACAGCCTTTGGCTCGAAGGCCTCTCCCTTGCTCTTCTTCCTCGGACACTGGGTCGCATAATGACCCAACTCTCCATAGTGGAAGCATATGACCTTGGAGAGGTCCTTCTTCTGCATTTCCTACTTTCCCTCAGATACTAGGGCAGCATCCACCTCCTCATTTTTTATTCTGATACCCTTATTGCTGCTTCCTGTCTTGGTCAACCTCCTGATCTCTTCTTGGCGAAGAGCCACCCACAGTTCCTCCCAATCTGGAAGGGTCGCCTTGCCCAGTATGCTCTGGACAAACACCTCCCAGTGTTCTAAGACTGCATTCAGGGTTGTTCTCACCATCAATTCTGGATCCGGCGTGGCCCCAATGGAAGTCAATTATTCTAGCATCTCCTTCAATCGACTGAGGAAGGTGTCGATATGTTCTCCCTTCTGCTTCTAGTATGACGGCAGCTGATTTTCTAGGAGCATCTTCCTCTGCATAGAAGTATGTTGATACAACTTTGCCAGGGCCTCCCACATCTCCTGTGTCGTGTTCTTCTCAGCAATATGTGGTACTATATGGTCCTTGACCCCGTCAAGGATGATACTCTTAGCCCTCGCCATTACATCCGCGTACCTGTCATTATCAGCCAGGTCAACTAGGACTGCTATCTTCTTCAAGGAAAAGTGCTTGACACTATTTGTGTCAAGCATGGATAAGATTCTAGCCTTCCAGACTATGAAGTTTGAGGCTCTGTCCAGTCTGTCCTGGTCGCTTACTCCGTGCACTGCCATTTCGCTGCTCCTCTACTTCCCTCCTGGAAGTTCTCGGTGTGACTCCCTCTGAGCCTCGATTTCTCTCCTGGAAACCCTTCTACCAATGTTGAGATGCCCCCACTCTGATCACTAGTGCAGCTGCAGCACTGATCCGGATTTCTTGGCTAGAAATCCACAATAGCAACTCTCTCCTCCTTGGTCTTGCCCTGTTAGGTACTGTTCTGACTACAATATCCCATTAGCTCCACTCTGCAACTTACCCACAACCTGCTAAACCCCAGGGAACTGAAGGTTAGAGCTCCTAGGCTCTACGCAATCTCGACACCAGCAAATCAGCTTCCTCAGCCAACTGCATCAACCCTCCTGGCCTTTGTGTGATTCTGTGTGAGCCTATCTTTGCTTTCCTCAACCTCTGCGTTGCCTCTTCTTGGCTCAAACTTGATGACGCAAGCACTGCGTCACCCCTTCCTTGTTGTTACCCTGCTAGGAACAACTTCTGTCACTTGGTACAACAATTTTCTACTATTGCTGCTCTGCTCAGCTGATGTCCTTAATTCTCCTGTGATCTGCAACCACACTATGATACCATGTTAGAATTTCTAAGTCTAACTGTTAGAAACCCTTCATGTACATTGTGATTTATTTCTGCCTACTTGTTCTGATTAATTAACAAGTTATTTACCATGTAAATACTGAAAATAAATAGAAGTGGGGAGACATCGAGCTGCAGTCGGGAGGACTACAAGCAATGAGGGGCAGGATCCTTGAGGTACCCAACCTCCTGGATTATACCTTGCTACGAGAGCCCCGAAGAGGAGTAGCAAGACTGGTGGATGTTGATAGAGGCAGATGCAGATGGAGCGGCAGAGAGTGCTACAGTGCAGGAGTCCTAGGACAATGCAAGGCTAGCAGGCTGCAATAGTGCGAGAGGCACGGGAGTGTTGCACCAGTGCAGGATGGCACAAAGAGGTTTGCAATGGTGAGAGATGCAGGGAGTTGTTGCAGTAGCGCAGAGGTCAGTAGAGGGAGCACTTGTTAGCGGCAGAGGGAGCTTCGACATCGGAGTGTCTCTAGCTTGACAGGGATGTCAGAGTTGGGTGGATCGGCTACTTACTTCTCAGTAACTGATTGCAGTGCAGTAGCAGTATGTAATAGCACGATGCAACATGATGAGAGGGGATGCAGTGCAGATGAAGTGTTGGGAGGATGGACCAGCAACAACACAGATGCAGAGGGAGTTGCCGTACAGATGCAACAGTGGCAGTGGCACTGTGGCAGGGCCATGGGCAACAATACAAGATGCAGCAGTGCAAAGGATGTTGGGTGAGGAGGCCTAGCATTAGCACAAGGACTGATGTTGGATAATCAGGGTAATGCTCGGTGAGGAGTATTAGTAGAGCACAGTCCTCACTAAGAGGGAGTGTTGATTTGGGGTAGCATCAAATGTGCTCTAGCCATGAAAATTGGTAGAGAGGCTAAAGCACATGAGATCTCCAAGACCCATAAATGGTTTGGGCAGATTCTAACCGGTTTGGGAGATCCGAGATATTAAAATAATTAATATTTTTAATGGAGTTCCTAAGTCTAAATTTAGGAAAAATAAAATATTAATGGATATTAATATAAACTGGGTTATAAGTTTCCAAAAGTCATAAATCAAGCCAAACCTAATCTTAACCATTGATGAGAGATTTAATCTCAGCCATTGTTAGACCAATGAGAAAAGTATAAGAGGAGGCTTGAGGGTCAGTTGGAGAATACACCAGAGTGATCAGTGATTCATTTTGCTAGAGCAGGGTTGCTAAGCAAAGTTGAATCAGTGATCAATAGCAAGGGGCAGTGAATACATAGCAAAGAGTCAGAGTTAGTACCAGAGAGGCAGCGCAGAGCTTGGAGAGCTTGACGCAGAGGCAGTTGGGTGCTACGCAGAGCCAGTTGGGAGCAACGCAGAGCTAGGAGAGGCTAGCGTGTGTGACGCAGAGAGTTTGAGGGCTGACGCAAAAGCTTCAGCAACTGCACAAAAGCTAGAAGAGCTAACGCAGGGCCAAGAGGCAGCACTGGGAGGACTTTCGTGGGACAGACTGGGTGCTGGTGAGCTGAGTATGGTGACGCAATCCCTATTAGAGTGACACAGAGTAGTGGAAGCTGCAATTATTGTTGTGCAATCGTTCATCCAATGATTAATCAGCCAAAATATATGCCTCTGAGGAGAGGTACTACTGCCGAGGGCATTCTCTATTGGGTGAGCCATTTCTGGCGCCCTAGTTGTATTTTGAAAACTGCAAAATAATAAAACCCTCAGAATAGCTACACCGGTTTTCCCGCATTGGGTTTTTTCGGGGTCATTGGTCCAAAATAACGATGTCACTTGTGTGCTTGTTTTCTTTTAGTTGATGATCTGTAGATGTTGATACTGTACTTGTGTTTATTTTCAGTATTTACATGGTAAATAACTTGTTAAGTAATTAAACAAGTATGAAGAAATAAACCAGATAGCACAGGAAGAATTTCTAATGGGTTAAACTTAGAAATTCCAACACAAGGTAATGTCTCTATTAACAATATCTTATATTCCTAGTTTGAAGAAGAATTTGTTGTATATTTCATCTATTGAAGACAAAGCGTATTCAATTGCATTCATTAATGGACAAGTTCTAGTATAGAAGGACTCCTCCTTTGAATCTGCCAATCAGTGTACGAATAGAAGGCCTATATCATCTCCTTGGACGCTTAATTCAAGCCCTAATATAGAAAACATATGATCTTTGTGAACTATGGCATCGAAGGTATGCCCATGTTCATTATAAAGCTTTGACTAGAATGAAGGATTTTGTTAAAGGTATACTTGAAATCAAGATTGAACATGAAGGAGTTTGCAGATGATGTGCTCTTGGGAAAAATGTCAAAGGAAGATGTACTAGTAGTGATAGTAGATCTAAAGGAATCTTGGATCTTGTGCAATCTAATGTTTGTGGACATATGTCTAACAAATCCTTGGGTGGTCATTTGTACTATGTCACTTTCATTGATGATACTCTCCTAAAACATGGATTTATTTCTTCAAATCCAAGGATGGAGTATTTGAAAAGTTTCAGGAATTCATGGCACAAGTTGAAAATGCTACAAGAAGAAGGATTGAGAATTTAAGATCTCATAATGAAGGAGAGTACGTGTTGCTTTTTGCAAGGATGCTAGAATTAAGAGGGAGTTGATAGTGTTGAAAATTGTAACTACGTTCATTCTTCATGACATGTGTAATTATGATTTTATGTAATTGATGAAAAGAAGAAAAATAAAATTATTATTGTAATACTTGTCTCATGTGTTTCATGAGAAAGGAATTTTATTTTTAGTGATGGCTATCATTGTGAGCCTTTAGGAATTCTCATCTAGTCACAAAAGTCAATTGGAGTCTATGTCATGTATAAAGGACCATTCTTGGGGCATGTTACATTTTGTATGAGTCACTAAATAAGTTTGAAATCCCTCCAAGACAAGCACAAGACCTCTCCTTCAAGTCAGCTTCAAAGAGGAATAATGTAAACTCTCCAAAGGACATGTCAACTCACATATACTCATGTCGGATCATTATGATGGGAAACAACTATTTATAACCCAGCTCGGCATCATTTCAGGCAATGAATTTCGGTGCTGATTTCGGTGAAGGTCTTAAACAAAAAGAGTTGTGAAGTTTGTTAAGAAAGCCTATTATCAAGAGAAGAAAGAAAAGTATCAACCAAACTCCATTTCAAGTCTGTTTTTGGGTTGATTTCCTCTACATGTGTGAGGAAGTAATAGTTCAGTTGTGGCAGAAGGAATTGAGAAAGATTACAGTCCTCTTGACAAGCTGCGTTGGAAGTAGGGCAAGGTCAAGAAGAAGTCTAGGCAAGCTAGAAGAAGTCACCATGCAAAGAAGGCCTAATTCAAGGAGGCCGAAACTAGTAAAGGTTTGAAGCAGTCGAAGTTGAAAAGAAGCAGAAGGTTGACAATCATTGACTCAAGGAAGAAGGACTTCATCAAGGAAGCTATGTGTCTTGGTCTTGGAGTGGCAAATAGGTCAAGGGTCCTGGTCTTGGTATTCGTCAACTGGAATCTCTATAAGAAGAAGAATTTGTTCGGGTTTTCCTCTCAAAGAATGAGAGGTTTTGGCCCTGGCTGATAGCCTATATTCTGTCTCTTATCTCTTATGGTTTATGCATTGGTAGTTGTTTGATGAAGAAGAACACTAATAACCTAAGTAAAAGAAGATCCTAATATAAAGAAGTAAAAAGCACTCACAAGCAGTTACTAATAGAAGAGAAATCACTTAATTGTTATGCCCTAGATTTCTCAACATGGTATCAGAGCTAAGGTGACAAAGTCAAGGAAGGGCATCTTATCAAGGAACACTCAAGGATCAAATCTTGAGAAAGGCATCAAGCAAAAGAAAAGATCTACAAAGGAAGCATTATAACCCTAGATCGAAGAAGGAGTCTACAAAGAAGTCTTGGGATCATCATCAAAGGATCCAAAGGGATCTCCCTCTTTGTGGGATCAAGGATCATTATTGAAGAAAACTATCTTCATCAAGAGAAGTTTTCTATTCTCTGTATCATCATCAACTTCAAGGAAGCAGCAAAGAGAAGGAGCAGCCTATCAAGTAAGTATATTTATCTAAATCTGTCAAAATGTCATTTTGCAAGAAAAACAACAAAATGGTTGGGGCTTCAAACTATCTTGCATGGAAGAAAAGGACACATCTGAATCTCATTGAAAATGAGGTTATGGAACATGTCAAAGGATCTATCGCTAAATCAAGAAAGGAATATGCTCAAGCTCTTGCCAAGTATATGAAAGGGGAAGTTAGGGCTCAAAGGATTCTCATAGAATCCATCAAGGATCCCCTCATCCCATATGTATCTAAACTCAAAACTTCAAAAGAAATCTATGACAAACTGGTAGAGTTATATTTTATAAGCACTGTTGGAGAAGTCATCTCATTAAGGTAAGAACTCTACAAGCTGAAGATGTCAAGGGAAGATGGAATAGCCTCATACTTTATGAGGATATCTGAAATCCGGGATCAACTACAAGATCTGGGAGAAGTTGTGTCTAATAAAGAAATGACTGCAGTGGTATTAAATGCACTACCAGAAGAGTGGGGTGACTCTACTTCAAGTATTTATGGGAAGAATGAAGCTACTCCATTCCAAGATCTATGGTCACTGTGCAAGATTGATGAATCCAGACTAAAGGCCAAATTTGATGTGGGAGTAGGTAAGCAAAGTCAACCTTATGCTACAATGACAAGAAGAAAGGGAAAATTTGTAAAATCTGGTTCTTGGAAAAAGAAAAGGGACATGTCTAAGATTCAATGCTATGGGTGGCAAGAATATGGGCACTCAAAAGAGATTGTCCTAAGATCAAGAAGGACAATAACAAAAGAGGAAGAAAAGAAGCCCATATCACCGCAGAAGTGGAGGAAGCTGAAACGAAGAAATCCAAGAATGAGGAAGTAAGAGATCTCTATTATGATTGAGATGGTCTTCCTCACATAAGTTCTTTTCAAGTTCCTAAGTCTTTTGCTATAAGATATGACTATCATAAATCACTCAGTAAAATAATGGGATGCATCAAGGCATCATGGAAGCATTGAAAGCAAGAGCTCGGGACATCATAGAGAAGCATGAAAAATAGTTAGAATCTATGGAAGTAAAGGATATAGCTCTTGAGAATCTCATTGAAAACATGAGTGGCAAGGTCATCTAGTACAAGGTTCATCATACATCTAGAAACATTTGTTGATGGGGATACTTTAGATCCTCAAGATTCTCTGATGGAATCTTCATTGAAAGGTTCACCGATCACGAGGGGAAGCAAGTGTTTCATCAAGAATTCCAAAATTGTGGAATTCATGGGATGATGGTATGGAGAAGCAAATCAAGGGATTGAAGCTCTCTCAATCAAGGAAGTTGTTGCAGGAAGTTTGGATGACCCAAAGAAAAATGAGGTATGTATGCTCACAGTCTATATTGAAGATTCACGTCATATGGTTGGAAGCAATGTTGCACAAAGCGGGGACGCCGAAACGTCATTTTCCAAAAATCTAGGAAGCGAAGCGTCTGCTATATATATATTATATATATATTATATATTATATATATATATATATATATATATATATATATTTTGCATTTATACTTGAAACAAACATCCCAAACAAGAAGAAGCGTCCAGGAAGCATCCAAAACAGGCGAAAGCGCACTTCCGGGGACACTTCATGGACTCATCCGCACGGGATGCGCTTCAGGCCTTAGAACCGGGGGGGGGGGATGCTTCTTGCAACTATGGTTGCAAGTAACATAGACCAATGCTCTATCTTGAGAGCATAATTAAAGGAAGGATCTCCTCCTTCGAAGGAATGCAAAAATGCATGGGTCACATATTCACTAAAATCAACATAATATGTCCTCATATGTAATATGAGGTGGTTGACTATAATTGAGGAATTCTGATTAGAAATTCCTGGGAATGAAATATGTGAAGAAAGGAAGAGATCGTGGAATATGTAACCATGGTAAAGGCAAACAACATCCGAAAGACCAAGAAGATTTGACTAGGATATCTCCATGGAAGATATGAAGACTCTGATGGAGTCTAAAAAAGAAAGAGACCCTTGAAAATATATATCTTTGGGAGATGTGTCGATATGTATGCAGGATGCTAATGCAAACTAGAAGATGTCATGATGAAAGACCATCACAAAGGTAATTTTAATTTATATGTTCATTTCTTATTTTCGAACAAATATCTAGATGGGCTTATGCAGGGCTGCCGAGGGAAGATCTGTGGATATATTCCACCATCGATGCCCATGTAGTAGGATGAAAAATCCTTATGTAAACATTGCGTGAAGAACACAACATGGCATGAAGGAATGCCAGATATGAACAGATGGATCACTTTCTGATGATGACATGACTGACTCATGGATTAAAGTGATGGATGGTTTGTGCCCTATGAAGAAGTCCCAAACATGAAGACTCCTAGATAACGAAAAGAAATTCATGACATCGTGAGGAGGAGTTCTTCAAGCAGTTGATTGTCCCATCATCTCCACCTGAGGAGTTGTTGTAGGTCCCTGATTAAGAAGGAGCCTAGAAACAAGTTTCTTACTTGGTAGAAACTTGGAAGCAAAATTCCTAAGCCAAGAGGAAGCTTAGGTCCATTCCTTCCGTAGGAATGAGTACATTCCTTTATTGGAATAGATATGTCCTCCCTAATTAAGAGGGAGAGATAGACGCATCATTCTCAGCTTCACTTGGGAAGACAGAATGGAGGATTGGGTAAACATCTGGCATCCGATGCTCTTTGAGGATGTATTAGGGTATCCAAGGTTAGAGTAGTCGTAGAGGACTAATGAACCCTGAGAACCCAGGTGAGGTATGTTCCAAGAGAGACAATGATGAGGGTGTTTATACATCATTGGTCTCACTAGCATTGTGCTCAGATCTCGTGGAGAGATAGAGTTGTTAATCAGGGCCTTGCTATGTGGCAATGTTGGTTGATATAATGCTAAACAGATGGGTTACCAATCTGATTCTTCTTATGAGAATTCTTCAGATTGAGAATGACCAAGTACCATTATGAATACCTCCCTAGTTAAGAGGGAGTGTTGAAAAGTGTAGCTAGGTTTGATCTTCACGACATGTGTAATTATGATATTATGTAATTAATGAAAAGAAGAAAAATAAAATTATTATTGTAATACTTGTCTCATGGGTTTCATGAGCAAGGAATTTTATTTTTAGTGATGGCTCCCATTGTGAGCCTTTACGAATTGTCATCTAGTCATAAAAGTCAATTTGAGTATATGTCATGTATAAAGGACCCTTCTTGGGACATGTTACATTTTGTATGAGTCACTAAATAAGTGTGAAAGCCCTCCAAGACAAGCACAAGACCTCTCCTTCAAGTTGGCTTTAAAAAGGAATAATGTAAACTCTCCAATGGACATGTCAGTTCACATATACTCATGTCAGCCCATTATGATGGAAAACAACTATTTTTAGGCTAGCTCGGCATCATTTCAGGCAGTGAATTTTGATGATGATTTCGGTGAAAATCGAAATATAAAGAGTTGTGAAGTTTGTTAAGAAAGCCTATTATCAAGCGAAGAAAGAAGAGTATCAACCGAGATCCATTTCAGGTCTCTTTTTGGGTTGATTTCCTCTACACATGTGAGGAAGTAAGAGTTCAGTTGGAGCAAAATGAACTGAGCAAGAATACAGTCCTCTTAAGCAGCCTAGTTGGAAGTAGGGCAAGATTAAGAAGAAGTCAAGGCAAGCTAGAAGAAGTCACCATGCAAAGAAGGCCTAATTCAAAGAGGCCGAAACTAGTGAAGGTCTGAAGCAACCGAAGTTGAAGAGAAGCCGAGAAGAAGGAAGAAGCAGAAGGTTGGCTATCATTGACTCAAGGAAGAAGGACTTCATCAAGGAAGCTTTATGTCTTGGTCTTGGAGTGGGAAATAGGTCAAGGGTCTTGGTCTTGGTATTCATCAATTGGAATCTCTATACAAAGAATTTGCTCAGGTTTTCCTCTCAAAGAGTAAGAGGTTTTGGCCCTAAATGATAGCCTATATTTTGTGTCTCTTGTCTCGTTATGGTTTAGGCATTAGTAGTTGTTTGAAGAAGAACACTAATAACCTAAGTAAAAGAAGATCCTAATCTAAAGAAGTAAAAATCACTCACAAGCAGTTACTAATAGAAGAGAAATCACTTAATTGCTATGCCCTAGATTTTTCAACAGATAGTTCCCTACTATCCACAACAAAATAGAATTGTCGAAAGGAAGAACAGAACTATTATGGAAGTTGCTAAATCCATGCTTCATGATCAAGAGTTGCCAATGTTTCTATGGGGAGAATCTTTAAAGACAATTGTTTATGCCCAAAATAGATGTCCACACCGAATCTTGGATTACAAGACTCCAAAAGAAGTCGTCATAGGTGAGAAGCACAATGTTGAACATCTGAGAATTTTTTGTTGTGTTGTTTACGTTCATGTGGCCAAGGAGAAAAGGAAAAAGTTGGAGCCTTCTGGGTAGAAGGGAACTATTGTTAGCTACAATGAAAATTCAAAGACTTTTGGAGTCTATGTACCAAGGAAATGATCTATTGAAACTTGCAAGGATGTCATTTTTTATTAGGATGTTGCTTTCTAGAAGTCCAAAGGATCACACTTAGACTCTAATCATGAGATGTAGGTGGCTCATAAGAATGTGGAATCGAAATGTAAAGAACCTGAACCTATGGAACAAGATTCTCCAGAAGAGTTTGATGATCCACATGAATTGGTTGATTCACCTAGAGTCACTATACCTGAGAATAGAAAGAGACCAGCTTAGCTTGAAAGAAGTTGAAGGACATGCAACACCTCATGGGAGCTTCAGAGAAAGCAAGAGGCCAAACAAGTACTCAAGTTATGTAGCATTGATGAGTAAGAACATTGAGTCTGAGCCATCCACCTATGAAGAAGTAGCTAAACATCAAATTTGAAAAGATGCTATGATTGAAGAATACCAATCCATATTGAAAACTGATGTATGGGAAAATGTGCCCAAACCTGAAGGAAAATTTGTTGTGTTTTCCAAGTGGATCTACAAAATCAAACATGTAGCGGATGGAAGCATTGAGAAGTACAAGGCAAGATTTGTGGCCCATGGATTCTCCCAGAAAACTTAAAAAGGTAGAAGATTATGA
This sequence comes from Pinus taeda, assembly GCA_000404065.3. Classification (NCBI taxonomy): domain Eukaryota; kingdom Viridiplantae; phylum Streptophyta; class Pinopsida; order Pinales; family Pinaceae; genus Pinus; species Pinus taeda. Next base: position 31,377 of record APFE031551572.1, on the reverse strand, counting down.
AGACACATTTGCTCATGTTGCCAAGTATTCTTCTATTAGATCTATTATTGTTAAATTTGGCAACTAGGGCCCAACTCCACCTTGGACAACTCATATGATGCAGCTGATATTTTTATTGGATTCCTCTTTCCGAGAGGTGTAGGATTCATCTAAAGATCATCTCATTCTTTCATGTACAAAAGGAATTATGAATTTATTTCTTTTAACGACAAATTGTCAAGGTCGACCAGCAAACTAATGTAGGCTCAGAAGCCCAAAAGTCGTGTCTTTTTATCCTCAACGTTGCATGTAAATAGAAGGAGCATCTACCTCATTTGGACACTCATTCATCACTCACATATCTCTCTCTCTCCTCATTTGATTGGGTGTAGAGATTTGTGGGCAGCCTCTCTCCTCCACACGTGCAACGGACAATCTGTGATTTTCTATTTTATGTGTTGACCGAATTGCAGAAGGGTTGGCCAGCATTGAATGGGTAGCAATTGACATTGTTTGACTGCAATTTTTCTTTGAGAAATTTTGTTTGGGTAGGCCGCATTTCTGGGCACAAAAATCGAGGCATTCTAAGTTGTTTGACCAGCGTTGATATTAGCGAAATTGATGGCAGGATTGACTCTGTGTTGACCAAGTTTGACTTATATTTTCAGGACTATTTTGTGCTGATTCAAACTATCCTTGGAGGCCGAATTGATTGGGTTTGACCGAGCTGATTTTGTTGAAAAATCAAGGCAATGATGTATATTAGGATTCTTCTTGACTTGATAACAATTTGTGAATCACTTTTACAATTATCTTAGCTTGATCTTCTTCTTATTATTACTGTGTGTTTCATCAAACTGTTACCAAAAACATAAAGACAAGAACACAGATGTTGGCTCTCTGCCAGGGCCAAAACCTCTCTCTCTTAGAGAGGAAAATCCTTTGGTAAGTTTCTCTTATTGAAGCTTCTTATTGATCAATATCAAACCTTAGACCCTTGACTAAGATGTCCTCCAAGCAGAAGTCAAGTCCTTCCTCTATTCTGCACTTTGTTCCTGGCACATAGACTTCCTCCTTCTGGGACTTTGCTCCCCAGCACTTCGTCCTCCTTCTCTGCTGCTTGTCTAGAGATAGACCTTCCTTGAGTGAGCCTTCTAGAAGAGATTTTCTTCTTCTATCCTTTACTCAAGTAGACTTCTTCTCGTGTTGACCAAACGAGATCCTTCTTGAAGTATGACTGTAATACTGTTATGCTACCCTAGTTTTTCCCACGTGTGGAGGGTACCCTTAGAGAATTAGGGTCCTTTCACCTTCGCGAGAGAGAGAGAAACTTCTTCACTTGACTTGGGAGGCCTAGTATGCCTAATATCTCACCCAAACAATGATGATTCTTGGATTGTTCTCTATCTGCTGTTATACCGCAGGTTTACCCTCCTTTTCTTCACACATGTGATTGTTTCTAGTCCTAGAAACAATCCTATATCTTTGCTTTACCTTCTCCCTTCTTCGCTACACTTTGGAGACCCTTTAGACTTGTTTTCCCTTGACTTCTTCTCGGCTTTTATCCTCGCTGATTTCAGAGATGCTTGTTGGACGTTGAGAGGGGGTGGACAACCTCTATATATAGAGGATTGTCCCTCCTTTAGACCGACATGCTATCTTTAGGCCGACTTGACTGTTTCTTCATTATTTTCATCGTTTAGCTTCTTTTGGAGGATGTTGTTGCATGGAGAGGACTTACACTTGGCTTGGAGGGGTATTCCTTTGACCTTATACAGTTTTTATACATTATGTACCATGCCCTCTAAGGGTCTTACATAAATACATTGCCTTTTGACTTCCTAGAAGCACTTAAACATGTGATTGACCTACTTCAATGAGCAAGAAACTCATTGATAAATATCATATAAATAATTTCTCTTTTCTTGAATAAATACAAATATCAAAGATACATTTATGAAGACCGAACCTAGTTACACTTTCTTCAACACTCTGTCTTAACTAGGTAGGTATTCATAAATCATTACAAGGTGTTTCGATATTTTTCAACCTTGAAGAATTCACATAAGAGAAACCGGATTTGTAATCCATCTGTTATAGCATCATATCAATCAACATTGTCATAGTGCAAGGCCTTGACTAACAACTCCATCTCTCCATGAGACCATGAGCTACAATGCTAGCGAGACCAATGATTTATAGACACCTTCATCATTGTCTCTCAAGGTACAAACCCACCCTGGTATTCACTGAGTATGACCTTCAAGGACTCTTCTTATCTTGGGTTCCCAGCCCTCAAACAATATCGGTCCTCTTGACTGCTCTTGACTTGGATGCCCTACACATCCTCAAAGAGTATCGAATGCCAGATGATTACCCAATCCTCCCATTCTTTCTTCCCAAGTGACAAGAATGTTGTGTCTATCTCTTCCTCTTAATTGAGAAAGACATGCCCAAGTATCCTTTGACAAGGTACTTGTCCAAGTTCCTTTGTAATTGGGAACTTGTTATAACTCCCGCTTACGTAGGGACTTGTCCATTCATCAACAACTTCTTCTTCATGGGTCCTCCAACTACTTGATCTCCTTCCTTTCATGTCATGAAGTCTTTGTTCAAACTTCTTCTTGGTAGGGCACTATCCATCGATCATTTTCCTTCCTTCTTTGTCATGTCATTGCTCCCTTCGTGGAAAGTGGCCTTCTTGTCATATATCAGGTTCTCTTGTCATCTGTTATTTCTTGTCATCTTGTCTATGCTTCGGACTCCTCTTCACATGGATGCTTCTTTGTACTTGTTTGTTCCCATGCTTTGATCTAGTAGCTCTTCATGACTTCATCCTGATATTGCTTCAACATTAAATGGTACTTTTGTTGGATGGCTTCTTCATCATGACATCTTCGTAGAGTAGAACCAATTATATGCACCTTTCATATCTCCAAGGCCTTCACAGGTGTCAAGAGTCCTTTGATCTTTTTCTTCCTTTGTCAGAGCTGTCATGCCTTCTTTCGAGAGATGTCTTCAAAGTATCTTGTCAGATAGTGATTCTTGGTGATCATTGTGTTCTTCACATGCTTGATCTCTTCCTTCACTTGCTTCTTCTTGGATAGATTGGTCAACCACCTTATGCTCCTTGTGACAGCACTTCTTCATTGATTGCTTCTAGGACTAGTCAGCATTCCTTCTTCACTTGCTTCTTAGTGAACAATCTTATACTCCTTATGTGAGTATTTATTTTGTTGACCTTCATTGCATTGCAGTACATGCCTTCGAGTATGTTATTGATGAAAGAGATTCTTTCCTACTTGATCATGTCATAGAACTATTCCCATGACTCAATAATATACAAATGACAACATGACTAAACTTTGATGCATACATACCTCATCCTGATTCTCCTTTGATCATCTTAGCTTCATTCGGTTGTCCTTCGTGTGGCCCTTCTTGCTTCATCTCTGCTTGCCTGCATATCATCTTTTTCTTCAATCCCATGAATGGGATTCCCAATGAGACACCTGCTTTTGTTTATGAACCTTCTTTTGAAGATTCCATCATAGGATCTTGAAGACCCTTACTCTGCAAATGTTTCTTTCCTTTTGATGATGGAGATCTTCTAAGATTCTTAATCATGATTAGTTTTCTTTCATTGTGGATGAGGTCCTATTCTAGGTATGCTCCTTCTACATGAATATCTTGAGCTATATCTACCATGCTCCTATATTCTAGAAGATATTTCTAACCATGCATTTTGTTCCATTATAAATGCTCCTTCTACATGAGTATTTTGAACTCTATGTACATCATGCTTCTAGATTCTAGAAGATGTTTATAGCCATGCAATTTTATTCTATTCCTACATGCTTCTATCCTACTCAAAACCTTGAAAGAAGACCTTAAGTAAAGAAGTAGACTTAGTCATAGTAGAGATCTGGAGGATCTTCCTTCTTTTGCTTCTTGTCTTCTTCTTTCATTTCTTGAGTCACATGAGCTTCTTCCCTTTTTCTTTTGTTGTTTTTGTCCTTCTTTAGTTTAGGACAATTCCTCTTGTAGTGTCCATATTCTTGGCATCCATAGAATTGGATTTTGGACATATCTTTGTTGTTTGTTCTTCGTGGACCAAATTTGCCAAATTTCCCCTTTCTCTTGGCCATGGTAGCAAATGCTTGCTCCTTTGATCTCGCGTCTTCCTTTTCTTTAAGTCTTGTTTCCTCTATCTTGCATAGAGACCACATTTCACTTAGTGGGGTGGCTTCCTTCTTGGCATATATGCTTGATGTGAAATCGCCCCAATCCTCAGGTAGAGCATTGAGTACTACAGTTGTCATTTCTCTGTCAGACATGACTTCCCCTAGCTCTTGAAGTTGATCCCTCATATCAGAGAACTTCATGAAGTAGGGAGCTATTCCTTCCTTTGATATCTTCATCTTGTATAATTCATTTCATAGAGATATCACTTCTCCGGTTGTGGTTACCGAGAATAGCTCTACTAGTTTGTCATAGATTTCTTTGGATGTCTCCAATTTGGAGTCATAAGGAATGAGAGAGTCTTTGATGGATTCTATTAGAATCCTTTGAGCTCTTGTCTCATCCTTCTTATACTTGGCTAAGGCTTGAGTTTGTTCCTTGGCAGGAATAGTAGCATTCCCTTTGATGTGTTCTAGGAATTCATTCTCCTTGAGAAGTAAATCAGTCCTCTCCTTTCATGCAAGAAAGTTATTGGTACCTACCAATTTATTGCTTTCCTTGCAAAAAGACATTGATGTATATTCAAAAGGGGACATATACTTACTTGATAGATTTTGAGATGTAGTAGACTTGCTTTTTCCTTGAAGACTTGATGGTTTGCCTTCCTTAGATCTTGATGTTCTTCAAGTTGCTTTCTCCAAGTGGGCTTGACTTGATGATGAGAGTTGCTTGATGACTTGTAGCTTGATGTAGGTCCTTATTTGATTTGCTCTTCTTGTAGGTGCCTTAATGTAAGGCTCTTCTTGCTTTGTAGTCTTCCTTGATGAAAGATAGATGGCAGACCTTCTTGAAGTGACTAAGGCTTCTTCGCTAGATGCTTCAACTTTTGTAGATGTCCTTCCTTGATGAGTGTTCTTGAGTTGCCCTTTCCTTGATGTGTCACCTTAGCTCTGATACCATGTTGAAGAATCAAGGGCAATGATGTGTATTAGTATTCTTCTTGACTAGATAACAATTTGTGAAGCACTTTTACAATTATCTTAGCTTGATCTTCTTCTTATTATTATTGTGTGTGTTTCATCAAACTGTTACCAAAAACATAAAGACAAGAACACAGAGGTTGGCTCTCTGCCAGGGCCAAAACCTCTCTCTCCTAGAGAGGAAAACCCTTTCGTAAGTTTCTCTTATTGAAGCTTCTTATTGATCAATGCCAAACCCTAGACCCTTGACTAGGATGTCCTCCAAGCAAAAGTCAACTCCTTCCTCTATTCTGCACTTTGTTCCCGGCACATAGACTTCCTCCTTCTGGCACTTTGCTCCACAGAACTTCGTCCTCCTCTACTGCTTGTCTAGAGATAGACCTTCCTTGAGTGAGCCTTCTAGACGAGATGTTCTTCTTCGATCCTTTACTCAAATAAACTTCTTCTTTTGTTGACCAAACGAGATCCTTCTTGAAGTATGACTGTAATATTGTTCTGCTGCCCTAGTTTTTCCCACATGTGGAGGGTACCCTTAGAGAATTAGGGTCCTTTCACCTTCGCTAGAGAAAGAGACTTCTTCGCTTGACTTGAGAGGCTTAGTAGGCCTAATATCTCACCCAAACAATGATGATTCTTGGACTGTTCTCTAGCTGCTGTTATACCACAGGTTTACCCTCCTTTTCTTCACACGTGTGACTGTTTCTAGCCCTAGAAACAGTCCTATATCTTTGCTTTACCTTTTCCCTTCTTTGTTTCACTTTGGAGACCCTTTAGACTTGTTTTCCCTCCACTTCTTCTCGGCTTTTATCTTCTCTGATTTCAGAGATGCTTGTTGGACATTGAGAGGGAGTGGACAGCTTCTATATATAGAGGATTGTCCCTCCTTTAGGCCGACATTAGGCCAACATGCTATCTTTAGGCCGACTTGACTATTTCTTCATTATTTTCATCATTTAGCTTCTTTTGGAGGATGTTGTTGCATCGAAAGGACTTGCACTTGGCTTGGAGGTATTCCTTTGACCTTATACAATTTTTATACATTGTAACATGCCCTCTAAGGGACTTACATAAATACATAGACTTTTTACTTCCTAGAAGCACTTAAACATGTGCTTGACCTACTTCAATGAACAAGAAACTCATTGATAAATGTCATAAAAATTATTTCTCTTTTCTTGAATAAATACAAATATCAAAGATACATTTATGAAGACCGAGCCTAGTTACACTTTCTTCAATAGATTTGGAGGAAGATTTCTACTAACTTGACCAGCATTGACTTTCTGGTTTGGGCATCCTGTTGACTGCAGTTTGCCTAGACAAATTTGACTGTGATTGGGCAAGTGAATTTTGTATATTGTACTCTCTTTGCTGAACTTTTCAAGAATAATAAGAAGAATTGATCAAAGAGGTTCCCCACATTGGGGTTTGTCCCTGGCATGCGCCACATATTGTGTCCTCTTGTCTTGGCTGGTTTTCTGCTTTTTATTTATGTTCTATCTGCCTTTGCCGTCATGTTAATGTGATTGCTAATCTGGAAATTGATATTGGGCTAATAAGAAAAACTGAAGTAAATTGCTCTTAAGCATAGAACATACCATTGTTATCTAAAATTAACAATTATTGCTCTTGCTTCTCTTACAATTTGGAAATTGCATCAAATGGATGTTAAGATTGTTTTTCTCAATGGAGTCGTTGAAGAAGAAGTATATATTAAGTAGCCTCAAGGCTTTGAGATTCATGATAGAGAGACATATTTGTAAATTGAAAAAACCTTGTGTGAGCTTAAGTAGACTCTTCGTGCATGGTACTCTCATATTGATAGCTATTTGTTGAGTCTTGGTTTCAAAATGAGAGATGCATATCCAAATTTGTACCTCAAAGTTGTTGAAGGTGAGCCCTCGATTTTGCTTCTATATGTAGATGATTTATTTCTGACAAGGGCAAACAATCTCGTTATTTTGTGTAAGAGGGAGTTGATTTCTATATTTGAGATGAAGGATCTTGTTCTTATGAATTACTATCTGGGATTGGAGATATGGCAAAAGCCTGGTGAAATCTTTGTTGGGGAAAGAAAGAACATCACAAGATCCTTCAAAAATTTGGCATGAAGAACTGCAAGTCCATGGACACTCCCATGGTGACAAACTTGAAGAAGTTGTAATATTGTGATTCTGATATGGTTGATCCCTTTATGTATTGCAAATTGATTGGCTCATTAAACTATCTAGTGAACACCAAACCTAATATCTGTTATGATGTGAACACGTTGAGCCAATTCTTCGTTGAGCCTTGACATCTGCATTGAGTTGCAACAAAATATATATTGAGATATCTATGTGGCACCATTTATTATGACTTGAGATATGATTCTAATGGAAAATGGCAGTTGCACGGTTTTACTGATGTTGACTGGGTTGGATGCATTGATGATAGAAAGAGCACTTCTAGTTTCTATTTAGCTTGGACTCTGCTATGATTTCATGGTCAAGTAAGAAGCAAACTTTCGTTGCTCTTAGTACGGCTAAAGCTGAGTATATAGTTGCTTGTTCAGCCTGTTGTGTAGTTGTGTGGTTTCATAAGTTGTTTGTTGGTTTGTTTGATCAGGTATTGGAATCGACCATTGTATATTGTGATAATCAAAGTTGTGTAAAGCTTTCTGAGAACCTAGTTTTTAATGACAAGTCGAAGCACATTGAGATCAAGTATTGTTACATCCAGAATATTGTCCAAAGAAAAGTTGTGAGGCTCGAATATGTACCTATTTATGAGCAAGTTGTTGATGTTTTGACAAAACCATTGTCCCGGATGAAGTTTGCTTATTTCAGAGAACAACTTGGAGTTGTTGAGAATCCCTCTCTTGGAGAGAGGGAGCATTGATTGTATACCATCATGTGATTGACAATATTCCTTGGGATTAGCTAAGAGACCAAGGTTTATGGCCAGGAAGATCGTCCTGGTTACTCCCTTGGGTCATTGAGATTGATTGAGAAACCAATGTGGTTGGGCAGTTTGGTTTTGAGGCTTGGACTAATTTCTTGAGTCATTTTGTTTCATTGAGAGACAAGTAAGTTTGGTTGGGGACACTGATTTTGAGTTCTCTTTTTTGAGTCATTGAGTTTGACTGAGAGACCAAGTGGACTTGGTCAGGAAGATCGATTTTGTGTACTTTCTTAGGTCATTGTGCTTTACTAAGAAACCATTTCATACGGTTGGAGAGGTTGGCCTCATTGATTGATCCCATTAGTCAGTTGGGTGTTGATCTCGATGCCGTTAGGTTTTAGCTTATAGGATGGGTTTGATGCTATGTATCTTTCCTTATGATGAGACTTGTACATATGATCTCTCCCTTGGGTTATTACTGAGATACCAATGGATTGATCAAGGAGATTGATCTTGAGAGAGAGATAGAGACAAAAGTACCTCCCTAGCTAAGAGGGGGTGTTGGAAATTGGTAGCTTCAATCAGTGTTTTCATTGGCAAAACAAAGAAGAATTATGTATTTTTTTATATTGACCAAGTCAACCTCATTTGCACAAGTTGGCCTGTTAAATTTGGTAACTAGGGCCAAACTTCATCTTCGACAACTCATATGAGGCAACTAATATTTTTATTGTATTCCTCTCTTCGAGAGGTGTAGGATTGATCTAAATATCATCCCATTCTTATATGTACAAATGGAATTATAATTTTATTTTTGATTATGGACAAATTGTCAAGGTCGGCCAGCCATATAATTTGCACCCTCAAGCCCACAACATTGCATATAAATATAAGGAGCCGCCTCCTCATTTTGTCATCTCATCTCACACTCATTCTTCTCTCTCCTTCGTTGATTGGGTACAAATTTCAGAAGCAACTCTCCACATGTGCAAAGAAGAGAAGGGTTTTTTGTCCCTGCGTTCACTAGTGTTGACCGAAGTTGCAGGAGGGTTGTTTTGATTTGCGTTGACCTATTTTGACTGTGGTTTTGTGTGGGGGTTCTCTATTTGGGTAGGCCGCATTTTTGGACACAAAAATCGAGGTTCTTTGACCACTATTTGACCAGAGTTGATTGTAGAAAGGTTTGTTGCAGCATTGACTTTCGTTGCCCATATTTGACTAGACTTTTTCGGACTATTTTTGGGCTGATTTGACTAGCTGTTGGAGGCCGAGTTGACCAATTTTGAACGTGCTGTTTTGGAGGTCAAAATCTGCCCTATTGACCAATGTTGACTTTCTAGTTATGGCTTTTTGTTAATGTTGTTTGACTAGTCAGATTTCACTTTGATTGAGCAAGTGAAAATTGTATATTGTACTCTCTGCTAAACTTTTGAAGAATTATAAGAAGAATTGATCAAGGGTTTCCCCACATTGGGGTTTGTCCCTAGCTAGTGCCATATCTTGTGTGCTCTTGTCTTGGCTTGTCTTCTACTATTATTGTGTATGTTCTATCTGCATTTTACTATCATGTTGATGTGATTGCTAAACTGGATATTGATATTGGGCTAATAAGAAAATTGAAGTAAAATTGCTCTTAAGCATAGAACATACCATTGTTATCTAAAATTAACATGGTATCAGAGTTGAGGTGAAGACAAAGCCCAAGCAAGAGTGAGAAAAGCAACCACTAAGAGGAGCAATCACTAATCAAGGACAAGATTCAATGGCCTCCACATCCTACTTCAAGTCTGATGATAAGCTTCATGATAAGTTTGATTATCATACACGGAAGATGTCTCTTGATTTGACTTTAGAAGAGCAAAGATGTTATGGATTATGTGCAGGGAAAGATTTCGGAAACTCCTTCTAATGCACTGGCTGCTGCTAAGACAAAGTTCAAGAAGGGTGAAGTCAAAGCAAAGAAGATCATCAGGGATTATATTCATAAGCATTTAGTTGCTTACATCTCCTATTTGAACACATCAAAGGAGATATATCACAAGTTGGCTGGCATGTTCAAATCTAGCAATGCAAACCAAGTTCTCTTTCTCAAAAACAAGCTGAAGGATATAAAGAAGGGAAGAAATGAAGAAAATGAAGACATTCAATCCTACTTCATGAGGATTACTGAGATCAAAAATGGTCTTCTTTCGATTAGAGAAGTTATTGCTAATAGGTAGCTTACTCACATTACCCTTGGAGGACTCCCTCGTGAATGGCACGTGTTCAACACCACTATTCTTAACAACGACAAGATTCCAAGTTTTGAAGAATTGTTGATTGGATGCTCTTAAGAAGAAACAAGGATGATGGAACTAGATATGCCTTCAAATAGGAACAATCCTACTACATTCTCCGCTCATGCTAAAAAGAAGAACAATGCAAGTTCAAAGAAGCAATGTCAAGGAAGGATGGGTTTCAAAAATGGAAGGAAGGGAAAATGCTTCGTTTGCAACTAGTTTGGCCACTATGCTAGGGAGTGTTTTAATAGAAGGGATACACCTCATGATGATGACAACCACAACAATTTCAGGGGCAACAACAATCAAAGGAATGGCAGATTCAACAACCAAGGAAAAAGTAATGCTCCTTCTCCTCATCAAGGAAATGGTCGCCCTCCCAAGAGATCAAGAAACACCAAGTATGATGAATCTAAGGTTGTTGATAACAAGTAAAAAGAATTTTATCTTATATCTACCCTCTCCACTGCATCTCCTCTGGACACTTCGGGAAATTGGTTGATTGATGGTGGTGCCTCAAGGCACGTAACTAGGTATAAGGAACCTCCTAGCACAGATATATATTGGGCATTCGTTGACCTCATTTGGTATCACATCACTCATCAATTTGATCTGAAACAAGAAGATGTGTTCACACATGAAGAAGAAGATTTGTCTCTGTGTTGACCAACTATTTGACTTCTATTTGATCAACATTGACTTGGGATTATCTGCCCCTATTTGGCCGAGCTTTTGACTAATCTTGGAGGCCAAAATTATCTATGGTTCATTGATTGTGGTTGACCTCAGATTTGTTTTTGGTTTGGCTCGTTGATTGAGAGTTGACCGCAAGTCAACTTCTGTGATTTGACCAAGACTTTAACTATGGAATTGCAGGCCAAATTTCGGCCCCTTTTCACCAACTACCTCAGGCTGAAATTCGATCGTCTGTTGCAAACTTTGACGTGGACAACATTGACTTTTCTCTCTCATTTGGCTGGTTTGACTTGGCATTTATTGAGGTCAAAGATTGGCATTTTAACTGGAATATTTTGATGTACATTTTGATGAATTGAATTCTCCCTTATAAGGAAACATTATCGGGTTTTCCTCCTTGTGGGGTTTTGTCCCAATAAATTTTTGTGTCTCTTGTCTCATTGTTTATTGTGATCTCTATTGCTCTATTGAAGAAGTTAGTGGTTGAAATTGGTCATGCGTAATTGCTTAATGATTGGAATGCTCTAAATTGTATCATTGGAAGTAGTAATTGGTTTCAAATCTTGTATTAGTCTTGATTGGACTAGAAAATCAACAAACACTACAAGTGTCCTAATCCTCTTGGGTTAAACACCTCATATGCACATGGCTCCACTGCCTGATGTGCAACTTTGCAACCCAGTGAAGATCCTAGCTCACAAAACTCATCAAGCTGCAATCCATATGAAGCTACCTCGTGCATCCTAAAGCATTCCTTGCCAAGGCACTTGAGTTGTCGCAACTTACTTTGACAAGTGAACAAAAGTCCATCAATGGTATTGACAACCCTCCACTCAACATATTGGTGTGCATTGAGTTCTCTGCCAATCCACCAAAGTTCCCATTCTGCCATCCCAAGCTACAATAATCCATAGCTCCTTGTTTGAATATTTTGCTCCATGTCTCACAAAGCATACATGACCAACTCACTTGGCAGCATTGTCACTTCATGCAACAGTCCCACAACTCACTCTCAAAGTTGCCACCTATGCACAAATCTGACCCAGCTTCAAATTTTTGCATAGTGGAATATACCAAAAATTAGATTAATGATAGCACACAATAGTTATGCCCCAAAACTTGTTTCTTACAATTCCATTAATATGAAAACTCACAGGGCTCTCATACCAGGGATAGTGGCCCTTTACAACCCTGTACAAAGGCCAAAATATCAAGTCTAGCCTTTGAACAAATATCCTAGGGTTGAGGCTTTGTCCTCTAAGCCTTTCCTGCCCAATTATCAATACCTACAAAACTTAACTACATTGTTGTAGCATTGATCGGGCCTAACCGACCCTCCTTAAATTATCAACCAACAAATAACATACCTGGGCATACTCCTTTAGTCCTCAGGCCTCGTGTTGTCCCTTGTTTTCCTTCACAGTTGGCCTGCAGTCCCTTTTAGCCAACACTTTTCTCTTTCAGGTAGCCTTTACTAGTTCTTCGTCAGCTACTCTTAACCTTTAGAAGCCTGGCTTACTGCTACAACAACCCTTTACCAATCACAATAGCCCTGTGCCCTATTCTCCTTAGTTGCGGGTTGCTTCAATCCACCTACAACCAACCTCCTTGTGGTTGTGGGACACCTAACTAGGTTGTAGATGCCTCTCTAGGCCCTGCGGCTAACCTCCTCGTGGCTGAAACCTATTCCTTGGCCCTATGGCCACTTCTACTTAGATTTGTGGTCAGTTGCGGCTTGTTTTCCTTTGATGTGGCTGCTTTATGGCCTTCTTTCTCCACATGTTCAGCCTCTAATCTAGCTGTGGCTAGGCTATTTAGGCCCGTAGCCTCCCCCGTGGTCGTGGCCTCCTTTAGACCTTCAAAGCCAGCCCTAATCCATGGAAACTCGACCTCCTTGCTATCATCTCTTGTGACTCCTTTTGATGCTTTCAGCTAGGCCCTTTTAGCCCTCTTACTCACCACGTAAGAAGAATGATCCTTCACCTTGTATTTATACCTTTCCAAGGGGTTTGTCTCTTAGCCTTACTGGTCAACTTGATTTAACGTGACCTTTAAGCCAACTTATAATTAAATTTAAATATCAAATGTTTTTCCATGGGTGCAAAACCCCAACAAACAAACCCGAAATCGCCAAGGACCTTTCGAACCAAAAATACCTTCCAAGCTACCAACCTTCAACAACCATCGAGGCCAAGAAGGTGCTATGGCAAAGTTGATAGGGCTACAAAGGATGGTGTCGCAAGTTGAGTGTTGTGTTGGGCATGATCACGTAGTTTTGAGACACGATAGCCAACAAGCAGTTGCATGCAAAGTCATTGAGCAGAGCCATTGGGCAGAAGATCTGCCGCAACAAGCATGAGTCGATAGTGGTCGGCCAATGATGGCAGTGTGACCCACCAAAAGAAGGTAGCCCTAGGAGAATTTTTCTCCTATTCATCTTTTTCCAGCCAGCAACCCCTAACAGCCACCTTGTAGCCAATGTGATGTGCCATTTTATCTCCACCACTTGCATCAATTGTAATATTTCCTCGTTGATTTGTCAAGAGAATATGTTAAAAGGTGTGAAATCCAACCCAAAAGGTATGCTTTTCATTGTGCAATTGGGTGCTTATGCTCGTTTTTCATTTGGACATTCTGGGCATGGATTATTGAGTGACTTGGAAGAAGGAAAGGCATTAACCATGGTTTTGTTGCCTCACCTTAAATGGGAGGTTAATCCTAAATCCTAGTCTCATAGGATCTCCCCTATTGGCCTATGGCTTTAGAAAGGACACTACTTGGGAAACCCTGATTTGGGTAGCGCAGTCCCATTTTCCCATTCCATGTTTTTCACTCCCCTCTGCACATTACAAGCCCTATTCCACCATTTCCCTTCTCTGGATCCACAAGGCATTGGCACACCCCCTCCCCATGTCCACGTATCTGGGTCGGGCCTCGAAATGTTGCCCCAAAGATTGATGTAGTTAAAAGAAAGTTAAAAGCATCATATCATGGCCACAAGCAAGAAACAAAAGAAAAAGAAAATCATAAAATGCAAAAGATGGTCAGGACATTAATAATAGCATGTGGGCAAAAGCCAAAAATGAACTCTATCCCGTATCATTATGCCCATCACCTTGGTTCCTAGGGCCATTGAGTGCCCCATCACATCAACCCACGCACATCCCAAGCCCTAGTGGGAGATGAACGACCCCACCTTTAAGGGGGTAATAACTTCTATATATCATTCACAACATGATCATTTTCTAGAGCTTTGAGTAGTAATACAAAGGAAAAATCAAGAAAAGGCAAAAGGCAAATAAAGAGGGTTAGAAAAACAAAGGTTGGTGTAACTCATGTATCCACAATTGCTCCCTCCTCACACCTATACACCCAATATGTGGACTTCCTCATTATTGTTATCCTTGTACCCATGGCATTTGGCTCTGAGAACCGCTTTATCCCCATTCGTTTCATCATTATTCATATGCCACCTATTGACTGAAGGATGTACCAGGGACATGTCTTTCCCCTTAGTGGCTAGGAACACCAAATAGGATCCTCTATTAACCAGTTCTACCTAAGGAGGTAACTCTATTACGAGATTAAAGCCAAAAATTTGAAAGAGGAGCCCCATATGAAGTCTCAATTTTCCCTTGACTAACAAGCTTGGCTCACTTACATGCACCAATGATTAATTGTACCTAATGGTGATGATGCAACACTGGACAATTATGTGTGATTGGCAGGTGGTTTTCATCATGGGTTGGGCAACTTAACTGGGGCCTAAGTCAACTAGAGGAGCATATGACACCCTATAGGTGAAGCATTGAGAGCCATGGGACTCCTATCACTTGCATACCATCATTTCATGGACACCTTCAGCACCACAACAGTTTGTACTTTGCCCCACACTATTCATGAGATGATGCACTTAAACCAGTCTACCCCCAGTCGGCTTAGCAGTGTGCACACAATTTGGCAGCTGATCTGAGGCCCGAATGAGGTTTATCTCACCCCTTGAGACATGCGAGGGCTAGCACTATTCTCCAAGCCCTCAGTGTTGGAGCAAATCTAGGCTATTCTACAACCAAGAGACCCATGAGGCCCATTTTGTGACGCAAACACAAAACTAGGGTCCACAAGATGATTTGCATGTATATCTAGGGTTCAACCCCTAGAGGATGATTTTTGGAGCCCTCTTGACTCAATTTGGCACCAAGAGAGCTCAACGCATGCCTCCAAGAGGCCCATGCAGTGATGACGTTAGCGTTTCGGCCCTCTTGTGGGTTAATCTTTATGATTTTAAATTGGCTATGTGGTTGGCTTGTAACCACACTTAGTTTTTCCCGTCATTTGACAACTAATAGGGGCTTTAGGCTATTATTAGAGCTCATAAGGGAATTCACAGTTGTTCCTTCTTGGCTACTAGAGATTCTTGGAATGCATTTTGATGTTTGGAAACTATTTTGGATTGTCTTTGGAGCTATTTATTTGGTGAATGGATGGATATACTACATGTTATCTTGTAAGTGCCTATTATTGAAGATTTTCATTTTGAATTTGTCTAATGTATGGAATTGTTGCTTCTAGATTATGCTTGATTGCACCCTAATTTATTGAAAATAAATTTTAAAGGCTATCTAGTTGAGAATTGCATTATGTTACTCATTGAATAACATGTAATGAATGTTCCTAGTGAAGGAATTCTTATAACTCTCCATCAAACTCCATTTATCAATGAGTGGGTACATGTTGGAATTTTGATACCTAGGGTGTCAAATTTTGGCCTCCTTAGCAAAAAATTTGGCTTATCTATCACATCCTTGACTCCATATGCCTAAAGGACAAGGCACTAATCCAAGTCATTGGTGATCAATCCTAAATTTTCTCCATAGTTTTCTCTCCTAAAATCGATCGTTTTGTTGACCACTACGTGTCAACTACCCTTAGCAGTACACCCCCTTTTATTTGCAAAAGGGTAGCGCTTGATTGACGTGTCCATGCCATTAGATAGTCATCGTCGACCTTGTCATATTATGTTGTAAACCCAGTCTGCATGTGTGAATTGTAAATAATCTTAGCAGAGCTGAGTCATGTATGAAAATTGCCTAGGTGGACCTAATTTTCTAGTGATAATCTACGTTCCAAAAGGCTTTTTGTCTCACCAATCCATGATCAGCAGAGTTTTCCTTCAGCCTAACCCCAAAGCCGGAATGAATTTTGTCATTAGAATATTAGGGGAATCCTAGTGCGTTGATCTGCTAGATTATAGTTGGTCGCAGAACTAGGTGATCTATGAGGGTCTATGTCAAATGGGTTTTCCCCCCTTCGGATGTAAAATTGTAAAATCATGATGTAAAGTTGTCTTGAGGGTTAGGAAATCCCCTCATAGGTCCTAGTCCCTAAGTCCTAGGTCCAGGTGATTTTCCAAAGGCTAAGTCGAGGATCCATTTAAAAAAATAAAAATTAGAAAAATAAAAACAATAAAAAAATTAAAAGATATAAAATTTAACAAATTAAAAATAAATAAATAAAATAAATAATAAAATTTTAAAAAATTTTAAATTTTTAAAAAATAATAATAAGTCAAATTTTTGAGTAAATAAATGCAAAATTTCAATTTTTGATATACTAAAATGCATTTAAAAAAAACTCGACGGATGAGATTAAAATAAATCTTGATCCTCGTCAATGGTCGAGATTAGTTTGACATGGATCACTCGAACTAGCCGTTGGGAATTTTTCCTTTAAATAAGGTGTTAGGGGTCATTTGAGATCAGATTAGATCTGAGAGTGTGGTGCTAAAGAAAGCTCTCTTGCAGTCAATTTTGTGCAATAAAGAAAGACTTTGAGGTTAAAAATCTTGCTACTATTACTCTTTTGGAAATGTTGTAAGGCCTTTTATTTTTCTGCATAATTTTATTTTCAGTCATCTATAATAGCTTGATGAAGATTGATTCAGACACAGGTATCTTGTCTGATCTTTGGGGTTTAAATGATAGTTTAGATTCTGAAATATAATGGCAGGCATCTCTATTTGATCTGGATTTCACTATCGTTTTTTCCCTCTATGTTAATGGTTGATTTTAAGCTGTGCAGGAAGTCTTAGTCTTGAGTTTACCGAGCGTTAGGGGAAGTTCTCGGCTGAACCAGCCAACTCCCGGATTGCATTTTCTGAAAGAGCCCAGCTAGTTTTAGTTCGAGGCTTATCATCTGAAATTTTTTATGAATGCATGCAGGGTTTTCTGAAGCATCTCACATCAAATTAAAATTCTGAAAATATTTGTGGCATAATGAGAAATCTGGCTATTTAGATCCTTTAATCTATAATTACTGTAATTATTTAGCTGGTTTTCTGTTAGGGTTTTTTCCTTGTACATTTTATTTCTAGTGTTCTGTTTTTGCCATTGCAGGTTGCAGGTGCAGATTTTAAAGGTTTTTCAGGGTTCCATCAGGCAATCTGAAGCCGATTGATTTAATTTTATTTTTTTTACAATTCCTGAGGAAATTTCAAGGGTTTTCCGCTACTTCCTGGAGGGTTTCTTTTTCGCAGAAGGATTTTGAGATTTGTTTCAGGTGTGCATTCTTCAAATTACAGCACTGGCCATCAAATCTTTTATTCTCATGCTGCCGCATTTTCTTCTGGCATTCTCAGGCACAACACAAATCTCATCTGCTGCCCGCAACATCCTTGCTTGCAGTCATTCTCTACACTGCCAGAAAACTTCAATCCTCTCCAGCACTGCCTCTTTCTCCCTCATCGAGCTGCTGCCACTATCCATGCAGCTCCCTTCTTCATCTACGGTGCCTATCCGTTGATTAATCTTCAACCCGCAGTCTCATCCTACCTCTGCGTTTTTCCTCCATTTGCCCACAAATCTTCCTATTCTGGCCACCATTTCTACCCACGCTCCAAATACATCAGGCTCTCCCTCACGCTGTCCATTCCTCATTTTGACTTGCGGCCAACTCCATCCACTGGCCAGATCAGCAAAGTTGCTGCCATTAATGTTCATACTGCCCAGATCAGTAAATCTTTCTTCTACGGCTGCATTGAACCATCCAAAACGCATTCTCCAAACCCTTTCCGCCAGCCAACCTGCAAACACATCAAACCTGCATGCTGAAAATTCGGCCATCGAAAATTTGCTCTAAAACCTGCGCAGCAAAACAAAAACAAAAAACAAAAAACATCGATTAATTCTGTTCTATATGACTGAGCCTGTTTTGGTTATACGTACAGTGGCTTAGTTAGATTGTTTTTATTTAGATTCTATTTAAAGCGTTGTATGGTTAGGATAGTTAGATTATGTTTTCATATTTCTTTTAGTTTACTATTAGTTATATTTTAGTTTTTTTTGTTGTCTTATTATAATGGATCATAAAAAATAAAAATAAATAAATAAATCTCAAAAAAAAAAAAGCAAATTCGTTGTTTTTACTTTCTTCATTTGTATTTATGTAATATGGTTAGATTTTGCCTTTAGGTTTATAAAATTTGTATTTTAGTTTTAGATCTACAATTTTTTAAATTTAGATTTAAACTTTATTTTAGTTTAGTTTGGTTTTGTTCTTATTTTTTTTTAATAAATCAAAAATCATAAAAAATATAAAATATAAAAAATCATAAATGGTTTAAAAAAATAAAGGGTTTCTTTTAATTTAATTTAGATTTTAATGTTATTTAGATTTCTTATTTAAGGTTTCATTTAGTCTTTAATTTTGTTTTATTTGAAAAATATAAAAAAATATTATTTTGGGAAAAAAAAAATTGCCATTAATGTTTAACATGCTTTAATGTTCATTTGAATATTAACTACATGAATGTGATCTCTGGTTAGCATTTTACGTGGTTGAAGCACTTTATCTTTCGAGATTTCAATTGTTGGAGTATCATTAAGTCGTTGAGCATTTATTGATTATCTCGCATTTGGTGAAAGTTAAACTTTGTTTGAGTCATTTGATGGTAAACGATTGTTGATGAGTTCATATTTCTGTAGCATTTGATAAATAATCGTTTAATCATTTATTTCATAAGGCACTGGTCTATTAACTTAGTAAAATCAATTAAGTGTTTGTTCCCCCTCGTGTCTCCCAACCCAACTGGTCCTCAGTTGGTCATCCATTTTCCCATATGGTCTACCCCCCTTAGCCGCAGGAGACAGGCTTAAACGGAGAGATCAGGGATCAGAGTGACAGCCCCTGGTCTGAGCGTTGTCGTGACAATCTATGCGACAACACGTTTTAAAGCTAGGGTGAAAATTTAGGGCTTGCAACGAAATTTTAGGGAGGCTTTTTGGTGATTTGAGAGCCTAAACATCAAGCTTAGGGTCTAGGCTACCTATTCTCCCAGTTTGGTGGTCATCCACAAAATCTCTTGCCATAAGTGTTGCTCCAAGAGGGAAACCCTAGTTCTTTTCCCCTCAACTTGAGGACTTCCTTGAAGGTTGTAAGAGCTTAGTACTTGTTGAAGTATATCATCAGAAGCCTTGCCTCCCGAGGCTTCACCTTGTGAATACGTATCATCATCTAAAATCTCAAAACCCTAGGTCTTGAGCCTCCTTTTTCTAAGGCTTTTCATTGAGAGCATTTTGCTTCTTTGAAGCCTTGAAACATTATTGAGTCTCTCTCTTGAATGAGTTCTAGCTTGATGACTTTGTGCCATATACCTAGCCTATCTATTTTAAGTGATCTCCTTCCTACCATGACTCCTCCCATCGATGAAAGTTCATAAAGAGCAAGGTGTTTTCGCTGAGATGCCATTGGGCCTCTATCCATTATTAGCACTTAGTTTAGCTATTCGTCTTGTAGGGTTTCCCTCTCCAAGGACTGCTAGATTTTGTTGTAACAGGGACAAAGGACAATACCAACAAGGTTTGCTAGCAAAACTGGCAAAGGTCAACCCTCAAGATCGTACCAGTCAAAGGTATGGTAGTAGATTTCGTTGATGTCTCAAAGGACTAAGACAGATCCTCAAGTGAGATACTAGCAGATCTATAAACTAGCAGGTTTCCTAAGGGCGCTAGAAGGACTTAGCACAAGGAGAAGCAAAGTTGTGACAAAGAACAAGGAGCAGGTAGCTTCAAAGGTTGAGCATCTCAGAGGTAGTCAATGTTTAGGTTTAGGCGGGGAGGAGTAGTCAATAGATTCCCCCAAATCTATCAATAAGGTCTTGGCACGAGATGACCTTATAGGAGGTTCAGGAGCAAAAGACTTCTAGGAACTAGGCCAAGGTAGTCTGATTTCAAGAATTTTCTAGACTAAAGAGTAGGAAAGCCTTCCAATTCAGAGGGAGCAACCAAGGCAGCAAATGCAGGATCGAAGTCAGTTCCAAGAGGCAGAAGTACCTCCCTCGCTAAGAGGGAGAGTTGATGTTTGTAGCTTGGACAGGTACTTCTGCACAAGCCTAAGTGTCTAGGCATGGAGAAGTCGCCCAAGGTCTCCTTAGAACACTTGCTCTAGTGTATGCAAGTCGCTAATGTAACTTAGCCTAGGTCTAACTTCTGGAAAAGCACATAATCATTGTGTTGGCTTATTGAGCTAAAGTGAAATTAGGAAAAGTACAGTAAATTACTTCAGCGATTATGTTTTAATCTCAACCCTTGATCTCAAGAGAGGCCAAATCTAATCTTGGCCATCAATCACTGGAGATTAGGGTTAGGGATTTAGCTCAATATAAAGTTATAAAATCAAGGCTAGGAAGAGGGAGAAGATACCATACAATAGCACAAGACTAAGAGAGCCATCTCAGTGAGGAGTACTCTATGTGTGTTGAGTCCAAGGAAGGGGGAAGCAAGGAGATCCAGATCAACCAAGGAGGGCTTGATCAACTGGATTAAATCTAATGTTGTATGTAATTCCTTAGTTGGGCCATTTTCCCAGGAAGGGAGCCCAAGTAAGTTTTGAAGAAATTTAATGAAGAACTCTGATTGGGCAGAATCTGCTGTGTCAATTTCGTGATTGAGATAGGTATTGTTTGCTTTTCGCTATATTTATTTGGTTAACATCCTAGCTGGTGCTTTTATTTAGTAGACGTAAATCTCCTCGGAACTAATTGCTGGTTTGCTAGCATAAGAAAAATTAACAATAGGCAATGGAATAAACATAAATAAATATCAAATAAATAATAATAACAATACATAATAAGTTAATAACTGACACAATAAATGAAATGACAAATGCTGACTAAAGGACATGGCCTATCAACCATGGCTACTAGTTAATGCTACAAGTACACCATCAGATGGCATTGTAAACATATTATATCTTTCATCATATCTTGTTCAGTTATATTTATAACTTGTCCTATATGGATTTTTGTTTATTGTCCTTCTTAAGTTGAATATTTCTTCAGTAAATGAACATTGTTCATTTCAGCATTAATATAATCATCTTCTCTCTTCAACTATGTGCTACATTGTGAGTGTGCATAGTTTTATACTAAAATCTCCATCAACGTGAAACATCCACCTAGACTACTTCATTGAACATAGGTACTCTGGAGTAAGTAAAAATATAAATGAATGAATAAGTGGTTTTTCCACAGCAGCTATGAAAGAAACCAGGCATACAAAATCATTGCAGTATCATCACCATTAATTCAGAGCTATCAACCTAGATCAATTCATTGAACATTGGTACCTTGATGTAAGTTAGGTGAGTGAATAAGCATTTTTTCCAAAGCATATAAAAAACAAAGTAGGTTTACTAATATTAAACGCTCACCTTCTTTAACATTTTTTTCTGCAGGGACACAGTTCTGTGAAAAAGAAGAAAGGAAATTACAGGGCAGAGTGAGAGAGTAAACACACCTTGGTAAGCCTTCTCGTGAACTCTCTCCAGTCAGTTGTGCTAGTAGCTCCCGCAATGTTGCAACATACTGCCCAAATATCATCACCACCTTTATTAAGTTGATTTACAATCATTCACCTCAACCATATAGTGTACATTCAATACAAAATCTTAGTAGAGGCAACAAAAGATTTCTATAATGAAATATTCTTCTTTCTGCCTCAAAAATTCATGTCAATGTGAAAAAACAATCTACCAAAAGCTGATACCTTGAACAAGACTAACTAATGAATTAATATTTTAGAACAAATTTAGATAGATTTTATTAAATTGTTAATGTCTACTAGTGGACAAATGTGGCCAGTCAAACTGAGAGATATACAACATATACAACAGACTATGAAAAGCCCTACTTCCCTCTATAACAGTAATATCATAAATAAAGTTAAGGAAAAATAAATTTAAATGAGAATATATAGCTCTAAAATAATGAAACGGAAGTTTATTTACTTCCAGGAAAAGTGCAGTATGTTTGAATTACACTTAGAAATTTCTAAAACGACTTCTATCCAACTTATATAGCATCATCATGTACAAAATTTTGACAACAAATTAAAATAAAATGCACTTCCTCTAAGGACATTACCATTACGCTTCATAAATTATAACTCAAAACTTTAACAATAAATGATGTCGATCTATGAAAACTTTTTTATTTGAATTTCTAAGAGCATTTAGTGATTTGGCCAAAATGATATATGAGTTACAGTTGATTTAATATAAGGCTGTAGGAACGACATAATATTCAAACTATGAACGTGTGAATAAAATCAGTATTGATATCACTCTTGCTCTAAATAAACTTTTCATGTGCCTAGTACAAAAATGGAATTCATACAAAAATCACAGAAAAGGATGAGTAATATAAAATTCATTATCATTATCACCATCGGAGGCCCTAGATCCTACTACACTGAAATGGAATCAAAATTGATTATAGGTCCTTGATCTAAAGGAAATTTATTTATATTTCTAAACCCATTAAACTTGGGAATAAATCATTGTCAAAAACAGGTTGTTAAAGAATACATATGATAAAAATTATGGATTTCAGTGAACTGCATTCTTAGTCTTTGTTTGAACCATGAAAAGATGAATTGAAGCTCTAAACTCTTATTTTCTAACTTGAAACTAGATACTGTGCATGAGCAAATCATAAAATCTTAAAAAATGAAGAGTGATAACTCGCAGGCTTGATTCTAAATGTGCAAATAGAAATTAAAATTTTGCATTATGTTTTAATTTTGAATTTTGAATTGATACTAGTGACAAAAGTCAAAATTCATATTATTTTTAATGTGAAAATTCGGTTCAATTGTGGTGTTCAGCACAGTTCTTCTGGGTAGATGTAACAGCCAACCTAGTTATATGCAGATTCCAACCCACTTGTTCCATTATTTGCCTCGGAACTCCAAATTTCATCTAAAGAAATTCTCCCGTCACTTTGAATTTGATTTCAAAAGGATTAAATGGCATGATAAAGATGGAAAATATTTAATTAGCTTGTTTGAACCATTTAAAAATAAAAAAGAAGATGAAGTTCAAATGGGCAAGTGTTATCATTTTAATGGAGTTGAAAGTGAGAGGCTTTAGAGACTTTTGAGGGTGGCAGGAGTTTACCCGGGCTTCCTCTATGTTGAAGCTTATAATAGCTTCAGAAGGTCTCTACATGGGCTTGGTGTCTTAGCATGTGGAAGATGATATAATGCCTCTTTAAGTGCTTGCTTGGTGGAGTCAATGATTTATCTCTTCTTTCTTAAGTCTAACTTAGGAAAAGTACAATAATTAAAGTCAATTAATGATTGTGGACTATTAAGTCATTTTCTAAGGATAAATAATTTAATTATTTAAGTGACTTAGAAAAGATCTCAACCATTGACCTCCAAGATATTCTATAAGGGAGATTAGGGTTAGGGATTTGGGCTTAATGAAGATTATAAAAAGAAGCCTAAGGAAGAGGTGAAGACACAAGAGAGGAGACACCACAAGAGAAAGCAATTTTCTCTAGTGTGAGAGGCTTAGTAGACTGAAACATAGAGGAAGAAGACTACAGGAGGATTCGAGGACCCATCTAGGAGGCTGAGTTGCTAGAGATAGCAGGGCTGAGTTGCGAAAGAGAGAGGGAGGTCAATTTAATTGGAGAAATCAATTTGTTGGAGGCTGAATTTCCTGATGTGCAATGGTAGCTTGTAGGGAAGGAACAGAGTTGATTTGCTAGAAGATTGTTGGACCAAATTTCTGCAAGCCGAATTCCTTCAGAGGCCAATTTCCAGAGGCCGCTCATCCAGTGGGGGCCGAGTTACATGTTTCAGTAAATATATTTTTCCTTGTAATTCCTTGTGGGACGAAAACCCTAATTTTCCATATTAATGAATGATGGAGAATTGTTGTTAGTATTTATTTTTTGCAATGTGTGATTGATCTCTCCATATATTTATCTTTTGTTGCATATGTTTCTAGAGGTTAAAACATCAGTGATTTTATTTTTTGATGATTCAAAATTTATTTGGTTAATTAAATAAATTGTTGGCAATAAATAATTGTCATGAGAAAATAAATTTGGGTTGGTAATAGGAAATTTAACATGGTATTAAAGCTTTCTAGATAACTCTGAGAGAGAAATACAAGATCACTAGGGTTTGCAGCAACGAATTTTTTTTAATAGCAGCGAAATTATTTTTAATTTTGCAATTGGGGTTTTATGGACAAGGTCGATTTGTGAAGATGGCATCACTGAGAAGTTTCCAATATGAAGACAGGTAGGAGGGAGTCATTAACTTGAGTACTTGGAAGGAGCAAATTACCATGACTCTAAAAATGAATGGTTTGTGAGATCTTGTGAACATAGACATTTAGGTTCCTTCAAATCCAAACCTTGCAGTAGAGTATAATCTCAAGGATATGAAAGCGAGGTGTATAATTTTGGATGGTATGAAGGATCATATAATTCCTCACATATCAAGAAAGGACACAAGATGTCATGTGGGTAGCCCTAACCAGCCTTTATCATAGCACAAATGAAAACGGGAAAATGGTGTTGCGGGAGAAATTAATCCATATCAGGATTAACAGATCAGAGACTGTAATATCTTACCTCACGAAGATCTAGCAAGCTTGTGATCAGATTGCAGTTGTAGGGGAAATTGTGATTGATTCGAAGTTGGTGAAAGTAGCTCTAAAGGGTGGCATTAAGCATTGGACCACCTTTGTGGATGGGATCCTTACTAGGAAACACCTTCCTGATTGGGGTCGTTTGTGGGATGACTTCATCTAGAAGGAGATCTGGGAGAACCCATTGACCAGAGGACAACAAAGGAATAGTGAAGAGAAAGATGAGCTTGCTCTTGCAACACAAGCGAAAAAAGGCAAAGGGGAGGCCAAGTAGAACTAGAGTGGAGGTGGACCTTCACAGAATAAAACGAAGAAGGACATGAGCAAAGTCAAGTGATTTGCATGTCACAAGTTTGAGCATTTTTCCAGTCAGTGTCCAAATAGGAAGAAGGTCAAGGGAAAGACAGCCACTGCATAGATTGACGAGATTGCTGAAAAGTTCGAGAAGAACTTTGCCTTGGTATCATGCCTTTCTAGAACCATCAAGGGTTGTTTGGTTTGTGGACATCTCGTCACATAACGGGATCTCGAGACATTTTCACTAGTGTGACCAAGGAACATAAGGATATACATAGAGCTTGGTGATAATGCAATGGAAGGCATTGGTAGTATTAAGTATCAGATGGACTCGAGTGGGTATCATGTAGGTGAACAAGGTGTTGTATGTACTAGGTTAGACGTACTAGGTTTAGAGAACAATCTCCTTTTAGTTTTGGTGGTAGACGACAGACGACTAGAAGTCATCTTCATGGGAGGTGAAGTGGTTGTTGCGTCAAAAGGAACTAATCCTAGCAAGAAGCAAGTAACTGGGAGAAGGGAAAAAAATCTCTATCTATTGGGGATAGCTAGTGAAGGCTCTCATACATGTGAGCGACAACCAAAGTGATATTTGGCACATGCAAATGGAACACTTACACTACAGGGCTACTCCAATGTTATGGAGAATGGTTATAGGTTTTCCAAAGATCGGAGTGGAGCAAGATGGAGTGTAACGGGTGTGCACTTAGTAAGCAGACCAAGGTTGCATTTCCTCATAGCGAGACTAGGTATAATGGAGTACTAGACTTGGTACACTAAGACATTTGTGGTCTTATGTCTGTGGAGTTGATCACAAGGTCTACGTACTTTGTAACATTCATACATGATTTTTCTAGGAAGACTTAGATCTACATCTTGAAGACTAAGGGTGGAATCTTTAGTGAGTTTTAAGAGTTCAAAACTCTTGTGGAGAACCAGACCAGGAAGAAGAATAAGATGTTGAGATCAAAAAATGGGGGCGAGTATACCTCCAATGAGTTGTAGGATTTTTACAGGGTGGCAAGGATTAAGAAGGAGCTCATGGTACCTTACAACCCTCAGTAGAATGGGGTTGCAGAGAGGAAGAATCATAATGGAAGTAGTAAGGGCAATGATCTATGATCAAGAATTGACTAATGTCTCTTCATTTAACTAATTATTTGCTAATTAATTGATTATAATTAATAATTTATTTATTTAAATAACATTTTAATATTTTAATATTTTATTTAATTGTTATGATTTTAGTTCATAACATTGCCTTTCCCTTAAGATGCTTTGTCCTCAAAGCATAGGTAGGCCTGGGTGTTGATGCACGAAACGTTCTGATTCCCAAGACGAATCTTCTTCTAGTAACCTCTTCCATTTGATGAGGTATTCCTTTATTGTCTTAGATCGTAAAACCTTTTCTTGGGTAGCGAGTATACCTTCAGGTTCAAGGACTATTCTTCCGTCTTCATCGGTCTCTGGTATTTCTGTTTGTGTTGTTTGATTTTTCCCTAATACTTTTATGAGACTTGATACGTGAAAGGTATTATGGACTCGGCAGTTATCCGGTAACTTTATGTTGAAATTTGGTACCGGAGGACAGGTGGTTCCCTTAGGCTTTGATCTTTGGCCTAGGGAAAAGTGTCCAAAAGATTTTAATTTTTCTCCTAAAGTGACTTTATAATTTTTATGAAGTTAAATCTAATTTAAAAGTGACTTTAAGTGATAAAGTTACTAAGTCTAATTTTAAAGTGACTTTTATAAAGTCAATGTAAAATTAGAAAGGAAAAGTGACTTTGGAAATAAATGACTAAGTGGGTCTTTATTAAAGTGGTGAATTAAAAAATAGAAAGTGAGATTTAATTGTGCATTTA
>APFE031551564.1:0-11184 GCA_000404065.3 Pinus taeda | reverse complement strand
CATATTTGTAAATCCTTCAATCCTATCCCAAGTTGTTCTTAAGGGGGGGTGTTAGGATATTCCGACACGTAGGAATAGTTAAGTATAACTTGGTCTAGTATAGAGTTAGGTAAAGTGTGTTTCTTACTATGTACATTTGTAACTTACAATCCGACGGTCACGATATGTAGTGATCCGACGGTTCATTCTCTCCTCGGTATTACCGACACTTGATCCGTGGCTTGACACCCGATTGGTCCATGAATTCAATTTAAAGCGCATGGAGGGTCATTTGTAGGTTAACCGTGCATGAGAGAAGCTTATGTAAATTTTCATTCTTTTATTAATAAATTTCCTAAAGTGGCCGCGTTGGCTCAGGCCGTGGACTATTTCCCTCTTTGAGGGTTTTAACCACGTCAAAATACTGGTGTATTGATCTGTGATCTTTGTGAGCGGTGTCCTTTGGTGTTCTGTCTGAGGAACTTACCCTGTAAATTCCCACGGTAGCCATATGTTCCCTGATGGTTTTGTTGCACTGCTCCCTGACCTCTAACAGAGTAGCCGGTTGCAATTTCAGTTTTAGTTAAGAGATATTCATATGGAAATTGAAAGTAACTCGATCTACCTCTTCTTTGGACTAGCACACTGTAGCAACCAATTTTTGAACCTTTGTTTACACAACCGTATCCTCTGGAATGTGTAGCTCTAGGACTGAGTTACACGCTCGTGTAATCACTACTTCTAGGCTTTGGCTTCACGCTTC
The DNA here is from genome assembly GCA_000404065.3 of Pinus taeda. NCBI lineage: Eukaryota > Viridiplantae > Streptophyta > Pinopsida > Pinales > Pinaceae > Pinus > Pinus taeda. The sequence continues at coordinate 10,442 of APFE031551564.1, read as the reverse complement.
AAGCTCTTCTTTCTCCTTAAGAGCCTGAACCTTCTCAGCGAAGATTTGCTCATTGTTCATTTTCACTTAACTTATTACAATAGCACATGTTGTTCTCTGATTCGAAGCTCATATGAGACACCCTGATGCAACACATGGAGGTTCTAAATTGGCAGCACGTCTAAATTCATACTTACTCCTTTGATAATTCGCAAGTTGGGCATTGTCTTCCTCTAACTCTGCATGCAATGTTCCTTCTAGAAAGGAAATGACTCTAAGGTCCAGAGTCTGTCCTAGTTCCATGGCACCCACGCTCGGTTGTTGCAAGCTCACTTGAACCCTGCTCTCTTGTCCAATACTTGCCTGAATTTTGCTTGGTTGAATCTGCAACTCATGCAGATCTATCTAGACACTCTCTAGCATCTGCATTTATTGTTACTCAAAATGTTGCCACAGTTCCGTTGTGGTATCTTGGACATTGTCCCCAATTTCATCAAGGTCCTCTTCTATGAGGACCATGGGGTCAATGCGCACTTCCTTATCTAATTTGTGCTTCTTCCTTGGTCCGGAGGTTGTCTCCTTTTGTCGCTTCGAAAACCTGAAGGGAGTACTCTGCGCGTCACCCCCACCTCCTTCCTACTTGGATTGTTCTTGTTCTTCAGTATGCTGTGAAGCCGATGCTTCGACTTCCACTGTGTCCTTCTTTCCAGCGCACTCTTTCTCAACACACTCTTTCTTAGCACACTCTTTTTCAACAGTGGCTTTAGCAACAACTGCCTTAACAACAATTTCCTTCTTCATTTGAGCGATATTCTTGTTCACTATTTCTTACTCTGCTTCTTTCTTCTTCTGCTCAACTTTTGTCTGCGTGGAGGAGATATCTCCTCCTCTACTAGTTGCTGCGCTAAGATCTATGGGATCCCACCACTTAGTTGGCCATAGTCCCACGATTTCATGCACATTGGCCTTCATAACTAAATATGGAAACTTATGCCAGATCTTCCCAGGGTCTCTTCATGCTCGGATAAAGACATTGTGAAAGTTAGCCTTAAATTTTTCGAAGGCCCTCAATTGCTCGAACAAGGTTGGAGACAACCTTGGCCACTGACTTATCACTGTGCGAAGGTCCATCTCGAATAATATCAAAAAATATTTGGACTCCATGATCCTCTCTGGATCCTTCATCACCCATAGTGAAGTGAACTTCACTTCCTCCTATAAATCATCTTCCTACGAAGGGAACTGACTATCCTCCGGTAATCACCACGCAACTAGTACAATTAGCAATAGGAGCAAGGCATAGTGAAATGCCTTGCTCTCCTCTTACGCTTCGCGGTGGTTTGATAAGGACTCCTTGCAAAGGTATTGTACCCAGTTGTACTACACCCCTTCACACATTTTGCAGCCAACGAAATTACTAGCACTAGAACCTTGTCTGTGTGATATTTTCTCATGATCTTTCCAGCTAAAATTTAAGTGGAAAGTTGCACTGCGTGGTCTATAATTGAGGGGATGGAGTACCTACGTGACTTATTGACTAGCACAAACTCTATTTTCATTTTATCCATGAGCTCCTTCTCTTTTCTCTTTCCCCCAAACTCCTTGGCGGTGTCCACCCATTTATAGGGAAACTTTGTAATTCTATGGATCAACATATCTATTATGAGGATGGGTTCACCTAACCACAAAAAACCATCATGCACCAGCGTGAGCAACTGGCACACACAGGAAATATTAATAATGGATCGATGGAAGTGTGTCACACACAAGATATGCAGCAATCTAGCTTGCTTAATTCCTTTGACCCATTTCATCAACTCCAACCTTGTGATCCCTGTCTCTTCATAGTAAATTTTGGTCATGTATTTATTAGTGGCCAAGTGAGGGAATTTCTTGTGGTTGGTGAGATCAAAATCCTCCATATTTAACATCGGGATACCTTAAGGCACCTAAATCGCGTTAAGACGTATTCAAACAAGAACTTCACAGCTATAGTAGTAGTACAATCTTTCACCGACTGTGATTCTTCCCATATGGTTAAGTACTCTATTGTAGTAATAATGTACCACACACCTGTCTTTCTTCTTGGTGGTTGTATCAGACCTACAAATTCAATTTCCTATTTGTCAAATACTTGTAATGAAACTTGAGGGCTTAAGGGAAATTCATCTCTTCGCGAAGGCTTGCCCATCCTTTGATAAGCATCGCATGCTCTACAAAATGCCTTAGAATATTTATGAATTTTTGACCACCATAACCCTGCGTGCATAATATTCTGTGCAGTCACTCTACCTGCATAGTTTCCTCCTGTCGCTCCTCCATGGGCCTTGGAGAGGATACTAGCGCACTCAAACTTTGAAACATATCAACACAATATTTCATCTCTCCCCATATTATACAAATGTGCTGCTATAACAGAAAAAGTGGCATCTCGGACCACCAGTTCTTTCTTCTGCTGAGTAGAATACCCTTCCGGGCTTGTTCCAGTAGTTAGAAACTGAATAATGTCTGCGAAATGATTATCAGCAACACGCACAGCAAAGAGTTGTGCATCCAGCAATCCCTCATCTAAATTAGTTGGTTCTTCACCTGTTTCAATACTGGAAAGATGATCTGGTTCTGCATTCAACCATCTGGGTTTCAAAATCACTTCAAAATCATATTCCTGAAACAACAACAACAACCACCTACAGATCCCCCCCCCCCAACACAAGCTTATTAACTAGGTATTTCAGTGCGGAATGATCTGTATACATTTTAAAATGTGTGCCCAACAAGTAATTCCAAAACTTTTGTAGTGCGTAGACCATCCCTGAACCTTCGCGCTTTGTAGTGGAATAATTATTTTCAGCTTTTGACAATTTCCTACTTGCAACGGCCATTGGATGATCAATATCACATTCGTCGGGCTGGGTCAACAATGCACCCAACGCAATACATGAGGCATCTACATGCACGTGGAACTCTTTCTTCCAATCCGAAAATACTAAAATAGGCGTATTCACCATCTTGTCCTTTAACACATCAAGACTCAGTGGCCACTGCTCATCCCAACAAAAAGTCACATCCTTCTTCCATAGTTTCTCCATCAGCGCAGTGATCTGGGCATAAGACTTGATAAACTTCCTATAGTACCCAACATTGTGTGCAGCTTGGAGCTTCTAAATTCACAATCATTTTTATCTTCATAGGGTCCACCATCAATCCCTGCTTGTATACTACATGGCCTAGAAAAATTCCAAAAGGCACACAAAATATACATTTCTGCAATTTCAACGCGATCTGGTATCTAGGACATGTATCAAACATGAGGTGCAGAGTTGCAACATGGCACTTTACCAATCTGAACATATTCCACTCATCAAAATATACCTCCAAGAATTTATGAATGAACTCCTTGAACGTTGCAATTACTACCCTGGAGAAGATTGTGGGTGCGTTCTTAAATCCGAATTGCATTATTTTATATTGAAAGCAACCCCACTTAGTCGCAAAGGTAGTCTTACTGCGATCCTCCAGCATGATTTTAATCTTATTGTATCCTGAGAACCCATCAGTGAATGAATATGCCTTTTGTCCTCCAACATTTTCTAACACTTCAACTGTAAACGCCATTGGGAATAGATCATGCACACATGCATCGTTAAGCTTTCTCAGAACTACACATATTCTAATTTCACCTTGCTGTTTCTTTTCTTGGACCACCATTGGGCTCACCCAATCAGATTCTTTGACTGGTTCAATAATTCCAGCTTCCAGCATCTTATCAAGCTCTTTGCGCACCTTTTCTTTATACTTCGGATTGAACCGATAAGGTCTTTTCTTTATGAGCTTCGCGTCAGGTTTCAAAGTAATTTTCATTACACCCAAATGTCCTACAATACCTGTCAGATATGAGAACTTTGTTGGGAATAGATCCTGGAATTTGCGCAACAGTTCAACCACCTTGTCAACTGTATCTTCACCCCAATAGTCTCCTATCTTTGCACACTTAGGTTTTGCATCAAATCCAATATTTACTTATCAAGTTTTCAGTGGTTCTGTTACATCAGGGTTCTCTGTCTGAGGTCCCTCAACTTCATGTTGTCCCTCTGATTCTGGAATGTTAATATCTATGAATCTTCTTCTTCCTCCTCAGTAGTCACATTATAACATTCCAGTATATGATGCAGATCTGTACTCCAATCTGGATTAGTCCATTCTACCGATTCCTTAGGCACCCTGAAGATAGTGGCTTTTACTCCTGAAGTGCTTCATCAACGCATTCGAACCCATCCTCAAAGCTGAACGTAAGTAAAAAAATTTCTCTCAAGATGTCCCATTCAGTTTTCCCATTGTGAAGCTCTATTTCCAAATACCAATTCATTGGGATTGTATCTAAGATATGACAGAAGATGTGTACCCACTTTGGTTGTGGCTCCATTCCCCAACCTCGAGTCCACCACACCAAATGCTTGCAAGGATCATCCTTCCCATTGTAATTCTCATTCATCCTAGTATTATCATATCCAAACCTTAATTTCATCATCCTTCTATATTCCTTCTAGCCAACGAAGTTCTCCTTGTGCATACCCCACCAATGGGAAGGTGTAGCACATAGTGCTAATTCAAGCACTTGGAAGCGATGTTCTTCAAGGAAATTCCCTTTTGAATTCATCCAAAAATAGATCAAAATCAGTCAAACCATCATAATGTGGAAGCTTTCTTACCTTAGTTGAGACACACCACATTGATTTGATCATCATATTGCAATGCAGCATAGATACTTCATGCAACTGATTCTGCCAGTGTTCGAGCTCTTCATCCGAGTAGGAGATACAAAAACTATCCCTGACCCATTCTATTCATCCATTGGTTGTAGGATTGATCCAATATTCATCTCGCATGTGATTTTGTATATCTAATCCAGATCATCATCATCCTCCACAAAGTCATGAACAGGTTTAGTATATCAGGCTCCCTTCATAAGGTCTAGCGGCACTATAACCTTGAGCTCCTTCATTTCAAAATTCATCTTCCACTTCTTCAAGTTGATTACCATTTCCATGTCAAAAGCCCAATCAATTCCTAGTAGCACAAGATACAGATTGTTGTCATCTACTATTTCTATTACTTCAAAATCTACTAGAGCACTTGCTTCTTCAATATCTACCATCACACCATATAAGCGCCCCATCAGAATAATCTTCTCTTGATTATCCATGTGCAGCTGAATAGGAGACCATTGCAGCACAGATCTCCCCATCCTCTCCCATGTCTTCTTAGGTAGGACATTTGCATCAGACCGTAAATCCAAGATTAGTTGGTCCATTTCATATTCTCCTATCTGCACATTCAACCTCATTTCATGCCCCGTTCACTTCTTATGCTTACCTAGTTTCCTTACAGTGCACTGTTATGAAGGAACCTTAATATTATCCACACACTTTTCTATTAGTTGTTGGACCCCTTCTACTGCCTTTTGATCGCGCAACAACTTCATACAGGCTTCAGGAAAGTGGCTAATAGCGATAGATCCACATCTTGTACTTCACTGTTTCTAGCTAATTTCTCTTGAATCCTGGATGTAAAAGCTTCATTAAAATTCTTTTTAGCCTCCATAAAAGTTTCTTTAGCTTAGTTGAGGTCAAATCAAACTTCCGTTTCAGTGGCTTTGCGCACCCATCCATCAGTCTCTGGTTGTTTCCCCTTATCTTCATCGATTGCCATACCACTATGCATTACCATATTAACATTGTGATCTTCTTTGCGTAGTTCCACCCTCATCATCTAGATATTCTACATAGGCTGCTGAGGCTGTGTCTTCTTTTCTTGCATCTTTTCTATAAGGATCAAGTAATCTTCGATCAAATGGTCGAACTACCTGCAATATTGACATGATGGATGCATAGGGTTCTGATAGTCGTGCATGAAATGTCCAACTTTGCCACAGTTATAGAAAATAACTTGTCTGCATCCTCTCCCAATCCCTCTTCCTATTCCTCTTCCACAGCCTAAGAATCCTCCACGTGTTGCACCCGTGACTTGATCTTGAAGCCAAGTTGCTGCCTACATTCGGAAGGTCGGGTTCCTATCCATCATGAGTTCATAACTTCGACAATGGAATTCATCATCGCATACAAACTTGCAGAAGTTACAAAAAAAATGTTGAGGGGTGTATACAAACTTCTATATCAGATGACAATTGCCTGTTGCATGTTGTCTTGTAACTTGACATATAGTGCACCATGATGTTGCTCTTATGATCGGCCCAGCGGTATTTTCTGGCTTCAAGGGGACAACCTGCCCCCCCAATAAGGTAATTATGATAAACTAGACAATGGTCCTTATCGTGACTGTTAGCTCTCCAAGAAACTCTCCTAGGTTGTAGCTCGGAGATGCTTGGTAACATATAATCTTCAATATTGTTCTAGGAACTATTGGAATGGATGATAGTTTGGCTCAAGGCAAATAACCACTTCAACTCAATTTTCACTCCAGACATGCATGAACACCCTCAGCCTACAAGGCTTTAGATCACTAATGCTCAATAGTTTGCATATTAAGTGAATGAATGGAGAGTACTAACCACACCAGCAGATATATACATGACATATGATGGTCGGCTGCAACCAGTAAATGGAGCTTGCAAATCTAATCTATCAACGCAGAGATAAGATGAAAATTATCTGGCGTTAGATACAAAAGAAACATGGATGACCTATTCAATAGCAAATCCAATATACCAATTCAGAGATAAGATGACAATTATCTAGCATTAGATATAGGAGAAAACATGAATAAACTTATCCAGGTGCAAGTTTAGAACAGGAAGGAAATGGACATTGAACATGTAACAGCAAAAGAAGCTTGTATTACTGAGAATGAAGATGAGACACTGCAAGGAAAAAATATCTACAGCCTTCAGAAGTTGAACCCTGATTACATCTAGCTTTCAACTATTTATAGCTCTTTACAATTCTCTCCAGCTTTTTAGGGCTAGAGATGTCTTACTCTATCCCCTACTGTCATTAACTGCCTGGTTGCATTCAATGACACAATTTCCCCTCCATCACGAAAGTGATAATTAATCTTGGTACATCACTGCCTTGTTAGGTGGTTGGCTTGATTGTTTTAGTGAGGCTTCATGAATGTTTAATTCTATTTGCATAGATCATGTTGTATCCTTCTTCCTTCAGCCATGCTTTCTATTAATTCGGTTCAGTGATCCAACTGTCACAATACTGACAGAGTCGACCACCTTCTTCCCTGGGTAACTGATAGGAAGTGGAGTACGAGGTGCATGGGTGGGAGGACATGTCAAATCGGACGGATGGAGAAATGACAGAGTGGAGGAGGACAAGCGTGAGCGATCATGAATGAGGGTCGTTGGATCGAGGGGAAGGCACAGTGGAGATCAGGCACAGGAGGCCTGAGGTTGTGGTGAGAGTGGAACATGTATAAACATTCGGAGGAGAGGTAAGAAAATGGTTCAGAGGCTTGGGAGCTGGAAGTATACCTCCGTTGGCTGAACTTCAAAAGCAGTTTCTAGATCATTGGGAACTCAGGAAGGATCCGCTTCAGATGAATGCTGAGAAACAGAAGTAGAACATTGAAATTGAAGGCTGCAAAATTCTACATACTAGATTCATCATTGTTTTGGAAAGACCCTGGTGGAATGTTATTGAATTGTTTGGTCGAGGAGGAAGCCAAAAGAGTCGTGGAGGATTTTCATAGAGGGGACTGTGGGGGTCATCTATTTTGGAAGACCACAACAAACAAGATTCTAAGGGCAGGCTATTATTGGCCTTCATTATTTTCAAATGTATATAAGGCTGTTAAAAATTGTCATGAATGCCAAATTTTTGAAGGCAAACAGAAACTCCAGCCTTTGCCTCTCAAACCAATTGAAGTCAGTTCACCTTTTCAGCAGTGGGGATTGGATTTCATCGGAGAAATTCATCTGGCATCATCAGGACAACATCAATGGATATTGACAGCTACAGACTACTTTACAAAATGGATTGAAGCAATTCCTACTCGACAAGCTACGAATGCGGTAATTATTTCTTTTCTTGAAACTAATATTTTGTCATGTTTTGGATGTCCAAGTATGTTAATCACGGATAATGTAGCAGCGTTTAAGTCAAAAAGGATGATTGAGTTTTGCTATAAGTACAATATTAGCTTGGGACATTCAACCGCATACCACCCTCAAGGAAATGGATTGGCAAAGTCGTCCAATAAATCTTTGGTCAATATTATTAAGAAATTGTTGGAAATCAGCAAAAAGGGCTGGCACAAGAAGTTGATAAATGCACTATGGGCTGATAGGGTGAGTCAGAAAAAGTCTATTGGCATGTCTCCTTTCAAGTTGGTGTACGGAACATACATGGTTTTTCCTACTTCGCTTGCTGTCCCAGGAGTCAAATTGCTTCAAGAAGCGGGTAGTGAGGAAGATCATATGCAGAGAAGGATTAATCAGATGATTCATTTACAGCAGACATGGGAGGAGGTATTTCAAAACACTTGCAAGCTGTAGGAGAGAATCAAAAATATTTATGACCGAAAATCAAAGGCAGACACATTTCAGCTAGATGAGGTTGTTTTGAGATGGGATGCTCGACATGAAGACAAGGGAAAACATGGCAAATTTGAAAATTTATGGAAGGGTCCTTACAAGATTGCAGCATATCATGGCCAAAACGCTTTCCTTCTCAAAGAGATGAATGGAGATGAATGTCCTGGAGGGTCGATTAATGGTCGGCTGTTAAAGAGATACTACTTTTGAGTATTTTCTGTCCATTTCATCATCATTGTACATATCATTTTACTTTTGTTCTATTGCACATGTAAACTAACTTGTCATCTTCAGTTTGGGGCTTGAGGTGAAGGCTATAATTCTGAAAATGAAAGTTAGTTAGTCTAAGTTTGTCAAGTCAGTTGTCTAAAATCTTTTAGTTTCGAGTCTAGTTTGGTCAAAGCAGTTTTTGGTTTTTTAGTCAAATTCTCAAAAGTGTGTATTCCAATAATGACTCCATCGCCCAATGAGTGAAGGCACTATCTAGCTCTTACAGATATCTGTGGTTCTTGGCATCTCCAAGGAGCTACCATCCCCATTGGAGCCAATGTTAGAGTCGGTCTAGTTATCCCTCCATCATAGATCAAAGCTCTTTTTTGCATTTCATGTTTTAGGTGTCCCACCAGTTTTCATCAGTTGCATTTTGTTAGGCATGCCATAACTCTGATGGAGTGGTTTGTGTCATTCATTCCCCTCGTTCATGTCACTACTGGTTTAGGTTAAGTCATAAAGCTTCACAAGTTATTTATAGTCATGTTTTAAATTTTTAGGTCTAGGTCTAGGGTTTGAGTCAGTTTAGTCTTGGAAAGCCTTAGAAGACCAGCAGGCCAGAGGGATGTCTTTGATAGATCATCACTTCAATAGTTTTCATCATTGTGCAGCTTAATAAGGACTTGTAGAATTGAGGATTCTGTGATCCATCATAGTTATAAGGAGAGATCCCACCTCCTTGATGTCTTTGTGGAAAACGGATATAGTAGGCACCTAGGTCGGAAGGCTTTCCTTAAAGCCTCCAGAAAGGCGCTTAATAAGAAAGAACCCAAGGAGCGCCATCTAGGTGTCCATCTTCCCTATATCCAAGGGACCACAGAAAAGATTGCGCGGATCCTTAGTAGGTTTGATATTCCCTCAACCTTCAGGCCCCTCAGAACCATTCGTAATTCCCTTCGGTCGGTGAAAGATCCTGTTAACCCTATAGACATGAAGGGTGTTTATTTGATTCCTTGCTCATGTGGGACACCCTATATAGGTGAAACAGGTCGCTCCATCCAGCAGAGAATTTGCGAACATGCAGCTGACCTAAGGCATGGGAGAACTAAGTCTTCTGCCTTAGCAGAGCATGTCGACAAGACAAAGCATCATGTCTGTATTGAGGAGGCCAAAGTTATTGCCAAGGTGGCTCAGTTCCATCATCGTAAGTTAAGGGAAGCTTTAGAAATTGAAAGAAGGCCTATTAATCTCAACAGAGATGATGGCTGGAAGGTAAGCGGATGTTGGATCCCTGCCTTAGCTTCTTAGTGTTTTTTCCTTCTCCCCCCCCGCCCCTTTGTTCATTAGGTGTGCCTTCAGGGTCACCCATGTTGCCTTCTGTTTCTTCCTTTTCCTCCTTGATCTTAGGTGTTCGTTGGATTTTCTCCGGTCCTTCGCCTCCTGTGTCCCTTTGTCGCTCTTCCTTGTTGGTTTCTTTCCTCAGTGTTCGTTTAATATAATCTCCTCCTTTTTATATAGATATATATCACGAGCTATTTGGTTGCGATTATTATGAGTATTTTCTGTCTTCTTAATTTGAGATATAAGCATTTCATATAGACATATATATAGGTATAATTTGATTTAATTTAGTGGTAGGTTTTTTGATTTTTTCATTGATGGGGACCTTTACCGACTTGGTTAATCCTAAGTC
>APFE031551561.1:1732-18283 GCA_000404065.3 Pinus taeda | reverse complement strand
TAATTTATAGGCACTTTCAAATTCAAATCCGACCATTCCCCCCAAAATCGGTTCAATAATGCTAGATTGGTGGCAGATTTCCCAATATCTTGCCCATAAATTCTAATTTAAATGTCATCCCCCCACTCCATTTGGCTATTTTTTTATCGTTAAATCATGAACAATGACTTTAACGGTCAAGTTCTGGCTACTTTGCGTTGTTGATTCCTTGGTAGCACAGCTCCCTGCGTGCTTCCGTGTGCATTGTGACATATCTTCATTCTGTGCAGTTCCCCGATCGCGTAGCTCTCCAACTTAGGCAATGTAGTTTATAGTCCCGCGCTTCCTTTCACCTACCTGAAGTGCTAAGACTTTTCTTCCCTCATATAGTCACCTAGATGGATCACCAATGTATGCCTTAAATTGGCTACCATTCACCTTCCCTGGGAATGGTCCTGCATTCAATTTAACCAACTGAACTACTCCACCATCAGTAATCTCCTTGATGGCATATGGCCCTAGCCAGTGCATCTGAAACTTCCTTGGAAATTTATCAAATTTACTATCATATAACATGACCAAATCATTTACCTTGAAGGTGCGCAGTTTGATATGTTGATCGTGCCATGCCTTTTCACGCTCCTTTTGAACGTGTTGATGAAATCCAACTAGAAATCGGTCCTCCTCAAGCTCTGCTAGCTACGTGAGCCTCTCTTCTAGGGCTCTGTGGTCCATCATTCCTATGAGTGTCACTATGCGTAGGCTAGGTACAATGTATTCCATTAGTATCACAGCTTCTACGTCATACACGAGTCTAAAAGGAATTTGCCCAGTCAACTTCTTGAAATTCATTCTGTAGGCCCATAGTACCACTAGTACGTGCACATCCCAGTCATTTCTCTGAGAGTTGCAGACCTTCGTCAATCTGTTCTCCAGTATCTTATTAAATGCTTCCACTATCTCATTGGCTTATAGGTGATAAGGCATACTCTTCTGATGATATGCCTAAAATTCTTCTGTCAATGCGATGATTGTTTCGTTAAGAAAGTGTGTACCATGATCGCTCATCAAGATCTTTGGACAGCCAAATCTTGTCAATGCATATTCATAAATAAACTTTGTTGTTGTTAGGCTTGTATAGTCCTTTACAGGTTTCACCTCTGCCCACCTGGTCAAGTACTCAGTCGCTAATCTGAAATGATCATAAGTTAAAACTGATGTAGAATTGATTAGCCATTAATGATTTTAATGTTAACTGAAAGTGCGGAAATCGAGAGAACTACTTGAGAAGAAGACTTTACGATAGTTAATAAAACATAAGTAAGATGCGATCAGAAGTGAAAATAGCAAAAAAACAGCGATACTAGATAGTGAAATTGATTACGAAGTTCGTCCCTGATGGACTACGTCTCCAAGTCCACTTTCAAGATGGGTGACAACTTTATTAGGATTGAAATAGAAGAGGTCAATTACATAGAGATCTGACCAAACTGAATGTGCATGCAGGCACTTCTGGTCATTGTCAAAGGATATCTCTCTAAACCAGCTTTCCAATGCCTATCACAGTTCCTAATTCTGACTCAGGATGCTCCTATTACACTGAAAACAAAACAACCTCTAACCTCCAGAATCTACATACAATAACCAAAATCACTCTCCCCCCACTTCAATGAACAAAAACTGCCTCTTATAGCCCTACAGGTACATGTGAACTCCTTTGGACTAAACATGGCATGAATTTACTAAATTTGAGGGTTTTAGGTTTCGTTCTAACCATGTTTTGCCACCTTAGGGATAAGGTTACATGGTATTCAAATTAGCTTTCACAAAACTCCAACAAAATACCCATAAATAACATTGGGTTAGCTCCGAACTGTTAACAATTACTATCAGCATGAATTGGGTGGACCCTGGCATGTGACCAAGTGATCTAACCCTTAGCGGCCACCCGCATAGTTTACCCCTGTGGTTCTGGCGGTCAATCCACTGTGGTTACACCTGCTCACATGTTCCATGGATCTGTTGTGGTTTTATGTTGTGGTTATCTCCAAGCTGACGGTTAACCCCAGAATGATCAATGCTAACCTCCGTCATTGTCAACACACCACTCACATGTCTATGGTTCTGACGCGATTTAGTGTCACAGTTAGGAAATGTGCTAAACTCTGGCAATTCCCACAACGTTGTTCACATGCTACCACCGCCCGCATCTTCTCCCACGCGGTTAAGACAGTGGTATTGTTTTTGCAATGTTTTAATGTTTTTGCAATAGGTTGAGGGTTTAGAACTTACGGTTTAACACATAGGTTTAGGTTTTAATGTGTTAATATATTTTGTAATTTGTTGTATTATCGTCCGAGACTTAGGTTTTTAGCATTTTAATAATGTTTTACGTCATGCTTTAGCACTAGGGTTTGACACCATTGCTTAGTGTTAGGACTTAGACTTAGGCTTAGGGCCATTACAAACATCTTTGATACAATATGACATTTAGTCATTAACACCATGAAGACAACCCATATCGCACCCCTGCAATGCACGACACACCCATGTTGATGATCAAGCCTGGCAGAACTGTCGAGGAACACTTGTCGACAAACAGATGGAAAACCATTACCAAGAAAACCATTAACATCGCCTAAACAACTTGAACCATAATCAACATTGTCGAAACTGAATGACACTGGACTGAATTGCTGATGATGACACTGTACATTGAATGTTGATGAAAACACTGAATAATGACGATGAACCTGTGAAACTGATCTGACGAGATCCTCCTGGATCAATCCTCTCCACTTGAAAGCTTTTTGACCACAAAAGTTTGACTAAACAAATAGTTGATGAGGGTAGAGCTCCCTCACTTTCCACCTTGCCCTGATGATGTACCAATACATTTGATCAATCACTTGAAAGTGATGACCCTGATGACGCTGACCATGGCACATTTTGGATTGGTGACCTGTTGCATCCATCTACAATATGAAAAACTTGCGACAATGGTCAAACAACCTGTTATGAACATGGCAATTGATTTCTTTCCATGAAGAACCATGAGTTAGTGATTTATAATCATCTTTGAAAATAGTCTCTACAGAATATTGTTTAATACCATTGACATGTATTAAAAATCTATTTTGTGGAGTGACAGAGACAATCAAAGATGTTTTTGACATCAAACCAGCTACTTGACTTGACATATTTTCCTGACTCTTGATTACTAATTGAACTTGCTGCCATAAACCCATCAAACTGTAAGGTGAAAATTGCTGCAACTTAGTTTGATTTTGAAAGTATTGAATTAGCTATTGATTTGTTTGAATCACTTTTTCTTCATTTATTAAATGATGTTTCCATTGATTAGCACTTTTCCCTGATGCATAAGTTTCCCTTAAACACTTTGACACTGCTTTAGAAAAGGCTTTGATATGAAAACAAATAGGTTTCCTCTCCACTTGAAAAGAGGTTTCCAAACTGTTCAAAACATGAAATGGTGACCCAATATAAAAGAAATTGAACACTGAATTTCCCTAATACTGACATGTATCCCTATAACTGTTAATTTCCAAACTTGGACTGAATTGATTCATTCTGACATTAAGAATGGGAGATTTAGGCACAAACTGTAATTCATGTTGTATTCCCTTCTTATGAGTAAGATGTTTGGTTCCTTTAGAACTGGATAAGTTTCTACTTCTTTGATCAAACTATCTTTAAGCTGAGACTCATAATCTGAAAAAGCATCATGTTGATTGTTATCTTGTTCCTTCACACACATGATTACAAATCTCTTATTTGAACTTATTAATTGCTTCATCTGATTAGCATTACTGTTCAAATGATTTTTATTTTGATGTTCCCTGACAATAATTCAACCCCATCTTTCTTAAGTGATATTTATGTTCTCTCCTGTAAAATATTGCATCACGATCATAAAGATAAGGACTGCCTAATACAACTCCACATATGTCTATTGGAACCACATCTAATTCCACTTCATCAATGTAATTAGTTGTAATGGCAAATCTTAATCGACACTGTTTGGTGACTTTTATCTGAGTTTATTTATTTAGCCATCCTAATGGGTAAGGTCTTGGATGATTTCGTGTTTCCAAACCCAAACTTTTAACTAAATATTAAGAGATTAAATTTTCCTATGATCCATTGTCAAACATTGTACCTATCTTTGTATGCTTAGAAGTTATCTTTATGTTAAACAATTCAACTCTTTTATCCTCATTTGAAGGATTTATGTTTGATGAAGATGCAATATTTTTTGAACTTGAACCAGTGTCATAAGTTTTACCTGTCGTAACCATAGTAGTTATCCTCCTTTCATCACCTAAATCTGAACCTAGATCTTGTTGGACTGCTGCAATTTCCTTCTTTTCATCATTCTCCTTAAGTAACTTTTTGGGCTTAGTTTCTGGATGAATTTTCCAACACTTAGATTCATCATGACCAATTCTCTGGCAATGAGAACAAGTAGGTCTTTCCTTCTGAGTTATCGTTGGTTTCTTTCTCTTCGAATTTTTCTTCCCCTTACTGTCATTGGAATCTTTGATTTCCAACCCTTTGGATGATTGCGATGAAAACTTGAATGGTCTACCACCCAATTCAATATATATGGCCTGAACACACACTTCATCAAAATCATCAAGATTAAACATCAATAATGTATGCTGCAAATATGAATGTAAACTGCCGATGTATTTTAATAAAGTTTCATGTGTATAAAATGAAATACCAAGTGCCAATGCTTTCTTTCTGAATTCCTGAGTAAGCTCTTGAAAGCTCTACTCTTTACCTTCCCTCAGATGCTTCCAATCAATAACAGCTTGTTGCATGTATCCTAAAGGATAGAATTGTTTCCTAAGAGCTTTTAAAAACCTAGACCATGAAGAGATGATTTTTCCTTTTCGCTTTACATCTATTTGAGTTTTACTCACCAGATTAAAGTTGTTCCCCCCATTCTAAGTGTAGCTAACTAAAATTTCATTTTATCGTCAGACATGTTCTTAATACGACAATACACTTCTATCTGCTTAATCCAGTTATCTAACTTTTTAAGATTCATTTCATCAGCATAAATAGGTAATTCAAATTTTACATCAAGTTTCAAAAGAGAGATTTTCTTCTATTTCTTTTCTGTTGCAGATTCTGTACTGGAAGAAGAATAAGAAGAAGGGGATGATGGAGATGATGGGGTGAAGGAGGTTTATTAGCCTTGCCTTAACCTTTGTCCTTCTTCGATGTCTTTGAAGAGGAAGTTGCATCTCTTGCCTTCTTGTCTTCGTGTTCGAAATAATACTGAGAGGGCAGGGTAAATCAGTATTATCAAGTCAATAATATTTCATTTCAGATTTATATACGCTACTTCAGTTAATCAAACTTGCGTGTATACGCACCTGTATTTAAGGCAACTAGCGTATACCCTTCAAACTTATAACTTAGTTAATTCATCATATGTTGATCTTTAATCTATGCATCATAACCATATAAACAGTAACCAAGTGCAGTAAAAATAGAACAGACAATCACACACATGAACACAAGATATAAGGTGGAAACCGAATGTGGGTGAAAACCACCTGCTGCAATCGTCTCTATCTTCTTTTAATAAGAAACTTCTTTTTACAATTTTTGTACTGGTGCAATCTTATACTAGTACGTAGGCTTCTACTTGCAAAAGGCTACAACCTTCTCTCATTCTCCAGCTTCTCCTGGAAGGAAGCTACAACCCCCTAGCTCTTGTACTAGCTAATATGTTTACTAGTACGTAGGTGCTAGCCTACAGAAGGCTACAACCTTCTCTTTTCTTCCAAGGAACACATTTCATAAATTTTCAGACTAGATCCATCAATAACATCAATCAAACATCAAATATATATACATCAATCAATCTCCTTTGCACCAACCAAAACTGAGTCAATCAATCACTTCACAGAATGTTGTAACCAGAATACAGTAACAGTAACCAGAACCCAAGCTAGAACCCAGAACACTGAAACAGCAAACAAAAGTAGCTAAAGCATATTTTATTAGGTATACGCTACTTCAATGTGTCAAACCTGCGTACATACGTCATTTTCTCAAGGTGAACCTACGTATACATTGTTTTGATATGCAGAACCAGCATGTATGCGCGCCTCTACTAAAGTGAACCTACGTACAGATCTGTAAATGATGATTTAAACTTTACAACAATTCCAGACATCAGTTATACCCAGATCATCATATTTACAGATTACAACATGCACCAGTTATTCAGATAAAAGGTCAAAACCACACAAATATACTTCTCTTCAAGCCTTAAGATATTGACCCATCAATAGAACTTATCCTTCATCAAGCGCTCAGGTTCATCCTTGATTCAAATCCAGTTGTGCACCATAACCCAATAACCTATATCTAGATCTTGCTCTTCATTAGATATTCAATTCATGAGTGACTTTGCTTAATCATCTTCTCCTCCTTTTATAGTCTTAGGCCTTACTCAATACCATGGTCCAAAACCACTTAGAATCAATACCTTGGACCAAATACCTGGGGTCAACACTTCGGACAAGATAACTTGGACTAATACCATGGATCAAAATACCATGGACCAAATATCGTGAACCAAAATTAAGTTTTCCAACATGCACGCGCCTTTCCTTCCGTGAAAGTGCCTGTGTACGCTATACATGACTTTTGGTCTATTAACCCACGTGTACACATGGCTTGGTCAATGGGGAACCTGCGTATACCTCTCTTTCTTCATTCTGTGAACCTCGACTGTGATCTATCATCTGCATGAGTTGCCATCAAGGCAAACACCTGTGTCATGGTGCCAAATCTATATCATAATGCCAACAATCTCCCCCTTTGGACTTGATGGCAACCCCATGTCACTCTCCCCATTTGTCATCAAGGGAAAAGGGTTATGCTCCCCCTGAGTACATGTTCTCTGATATGCTGAAGTGTGTTGTCCATGCTCCCCTTGAATATAAGCAAGGTCTGCAAAAAGATGACTTTATACATACATCATAATGACCTTCCTATCACTAATGACTCATACATACATCCATCTCCCAACCAAGTGGGGATATACCAAGTTTGACTCATCCACCCAACCAAGTGGGTATATACCAAATTATTATACATGTTAGAACAAGAACATTACATCATCCATGCCATGCATAGTGGGGAAACAAAATAGGTCGTTTCATGACCTTGACAATAAAAGATATACATGACATAGAGACCAAATATCTAAAACAAGACTATGATAGTTATCAACAACTATCATCAGCAGCATCTGTCAATTACCATCCAGACCAGCAACCATGATCTCACCTTGAACATGTTCCACTTGTATAAAAAATAAACTGTGAATTTATACCAAGATCTTCTAAGATAATGCCAATAATGCATTACTATAAGTATATTCTCCCCCTGAACCTGTGCCAGATGATCACTGTCAAACCCATATCAGACTCCTTTCATCCACTGATTTTCTTCAAACCAACATATACGCAATTGTATCCAAAGCAACCGGTGTATATACGCAGATATGCTTCATGAAACTCATGTACAACCACTTTTCTCTGAAATATATAAGTTTTAATAGCAAGATGATGCATCAACTACTCCTAGCTTATGTCTGAGATATTTAAATGTCTCTCTAGGTAGTGGTTTGGTGAATATATCAGCAACCTATTCTTTGGAGGGAACATACTCCAATTTGACCTTTTTTTCAAGCACTTGTTCACATAGAAAATGATATTTTATGGGTATGTGCTTAGTCTTGGAATGCATGACTAGATTCTTTGAAATACTGATTACACTCGTATTATCACATAGAATGGAGATGGGTGGAGTACATGTGATTTGAATGTCTTGCAATGTTTGCATCATCCAAAGGAGTTGTGTGCAGCAAGATGCAGCAGCCACATATTCTGCTTCAGTTGTAGATAATGCAATTGAACTTTGTTTCTTGCTAAACCAAGACACTAATCTAGAACCCATATCGAATGCACTACCACTAGTGCTTTTTATGTCATCCACGGTTCCTGCTCAATCTACATCTGTATATGCATGAAGTGTAAGATCTGTATCCCTAGGATACCATAAACCAAAATTCTGAGTTCCTTGAAGATATTTGAAGATCCTTTTGACTTTCTGAAGGTGTGATTCCTTTGGATTTGCTTGGAATCTTCCAACTATTCCCACTGCATGCATGATGTCTGGTTGGGTACCTGTTAGATAAAGCAAATTGCCAATCATGGGTCTGTAGGTTGGTTGATGTACTGCTATTGATTCATCATTTGAGTTGAGACTGCATCCTGTTACCATGGGGGTACATATTGGTTTAGAATCTTCCATGCCATATTTTTTCAAGATCTGCTTGAGATACTTGGTTTGTGATAGAAAAATACCATCTTTATTTTGTTGAACTTGTAGGCTGAGAAAATATGTGAAATCACCAAGAAGGGACATTTCAAATTCTTGTTGCATTACCAAAGAAAAGTTTTGACTTATGGCTTCTTTATTGCTACCAAAAATGATATCATCAACATACACTACAAGTATTAGCAATTTATCATTATCAATATTTGTATATAGATTGCTATCAGTTGATCCTTTTGAAAAACCTTGTTGATGGAGGTATTTGTCAAGACGGTAATACCAGGCCCTTGGAGCTTGTTTTAGACCATAGAGATCCTTTTTGAGTCGGCATACAAGTTTTGGATCATTTCCAAGGATGAATCCATCTCGTTGCTCAATATATACTTCTTCTTCTAAGTCTCCATTAAGAAAGGCAAATTTTACATCCATTTGGTATACTTTGAATTTCTGAAAGCTAGAAAGCTCAAGGGACATTCTTATGGCTTCAAGTCTAGCAATAGGTGCAAAAGTTTCTTCAAAATCTATACCTTCTTGTTGAGCATATCCTTTACAAACAAGTCTGGCCTTGTTTTTGATGACTTCACCATTTTCATTCAGCTTGTTTTTAAATATCCATTAGTTCCTATGATATTCTTATCATGAGTTCTAGGAACTACTTCCCAAGTATTATTCTTTTCAATTTTCTCAAGTTCTTCAGTCATGGCCTTGACCCAACATTCATCTCTGCATGCTTCATTTACATTTTGAGGTTCGATGGAGGAAAGCAATGCTAGATAGCTTGAAGCTTCTGTAATAGTTCTTCTTGTCTGCACACCTGCCTCTTTCTGTCCAAAATTTGAGTCTCTGGATGATTTTTCTGAACATACCTAGATGGAGTCTTTTCTTCTGTCATTATCTATTCTTCTAGTGCTTCATTGGTTTCTTCTTCTTCAAAATTAGTCTAATTTGATGTGGAAGGATAATCCTCAACTTCTTCATGCTCTTTAGTTTTTACCTGCTTTGGATTTTTGCCTGCTTCATCCACCACAATATCAATACTTTCAATAATTTTCCCAAGTCTTTTATTATAACACTTATATCCTTTACTTCAGGAAGAGTAACCAAGGTGAATGCCTTCATCTGCTCTAGGTTCAAACTTGCCAAGTTTTTCATCAGTCCTTTTCATGTAACATTTGCTTCCAAAAACTTTGAAGTATTTTATAGTAGGAGTCTTACCATGCCAAAGTTCATGTGGAGTTGAGGATAGTGACGACAGCAAACGCAGCTTCACCCCAGAAGGTTGCAGGAATTCCAGACTCATCTAGCATGGCACGAGCCATTTGTTGAACAGTTCTATTCATCCTATCTACCACTCCATTTCTCTAAGGAGTCCTTGTGGTGGAGAATTCCCTTTTTATTCCATGTTCTTCACAAAAGTCGAATAATTCATCTGAGGTAAATTCCCCTCCTCGATTGGATCTGAGGCATTTGATTTTGCGATCTGATTCATTTTCAACCAAAGCTTTGAAGGCTTTGAACTTTTCAAATGCTTCATCTTTATGCTTTAGAAGTCCTGTCCAACACATTCTGGAAAAATTGTCAATGAAAAA
The DNA here is from genome assembly GCA_000404065.3 of Pinus taeda. Classification (NCBI taxonomy): domain Eukaryota; kingdom Viridiplantae; phylum Streptophyta; class Pinopsida; order Pinales; family Pinaceae; genus Pinus; species Pinus taeda. Next base: position 8,324 of record APFE031551561.1, on the reverse strand, counting down.
TATAAAGTATTCTTCTCCATGAGGTGACTTTTTCCTTGATGGACCACATAAATTAGTATGAACAAGTTCAAGAGGCTTACTATCTAATCCTTCCTTCTCAGGGAAATGTGCTCTGGTTTTCTTATCAAATTGACATGATTTGCATATTGTATTTTTTGGAATGTTGATATCAGAAAGATCACGAACAACCTAGAATTTGCATGCTTTCCTTATTTATGGGAAGCTTAGATGCCCCAATCTTCTGTGTCATAGCCAATATTCATCATTTTTTCTTAGATAGCACTGTTGTCATCCTCCCTTGAGTATGTATAAGTTGTTTGGAGTTCTTATGCCTTTGATCACAGTTTCTCCTGTATCAAGCTCATGAACAACACATCCATTTGATCGAAATACTACTTCATTTCCTTGATCACACATTTGACTGACACTCCATAAGTTATGCTTTAGACCATCAGCATACATAACATTCCCAGCTTTAACCTTTTCTTTTAAGAGAACAGAACCTTTACCTTTTATGACAGTAGGAGTGTCATTTCCAAATGAGACCTTCTTTTCCTTTTCTAAGGCATTGTATGACTGAAGTTTTTCTTTATCACTTGTCATGTGTTTCGAGCATCCACTGTCGATGTACCACTGATTTTCTTGTCCTTCTGCATACAAGGCTATACCACCTCTTGCTGTTTGTGGTTCTTTCTTTCTCCATATTTTGGGACTCAATGAAGTTTTCTCCTTCTGAGATGTTTCCCGAAATTTACTCCTACATTCAGAATATTCATGACCGAAGTTGTTACAGATAGAGCATTCTATTTCATTTTCGAGAAGCGAAAAGTTATTGTAGGTCCTTTTCATGATCCCTATCACATTTCTTTGATTCTGTGCTTCTCTAGTCATGATGGTCTTGTAGGCAACACATTGAGCAGCTTTGTGTCCAATGTTATGACATGAAAAACATTGGCCACTAAGAAGTTCCTGTGATTATTGAATCTACTACCTGGTGATTGTACTTTCCATTGACATTCATTCTTGAACAAAATTCAGTATGATTTACCTGAGGTTGGTTGTAACTTTTGTTCGTCCTTGAAGTAGATTGAACTTGATTTACTTGGTGAACTTCTTTATGCCTTTGCTGACGATTGTCAAACTGTTCACTGCTCTTTGCTGCATCAAGATAGCTTTTAGTGGAGGTTGACAACTTCTGTGCTTGAGATGCTTCTTCAGTATATCCAAGACCTGTCTTTCTCAGCGTATCAGAGGATAATGCTGCACTTTGATAATTTCATCTAAAGTTTCTGATCCTTTAGAAAAATTGAGATTGAGAACTTTTGTTTTCTCAATATCTTTCCTTAGACCCACAATTTCACATTCTAGTTTTTCATTGTGTTTTTCTCTTTTGGCAAGTTGGAATGTCAGAGTATCTATAATCATATTCTTTTCTTCTAAACAGATTTTGAGTTTAGAGATTTCTTCATAAATATTATATTCATCTAAAGCATCCAAGAAATCATCAGCTTCAAAAGCCATCAGAAGTCTATAGTCATTATTATCTTCATCACTATTTCATAAACCATCACTATCTTCATGCGTATAGTAGCTCTTCTTACTTACACTTTGTTTTCTATTCCATTTTGTTGATTCCTTACCTTTATCAAGCTTATCTTTATGACGACATTTTACAGCATAGTGATCGACTCTCCAACAAGCAAAACATTTGAAAGGTAGTTTACCTCTGAATCTTCCAGAACCCCGTTGAAGGTTCTTGAAAAAGTTTGCTTCTTCCTCTTCTTCTGAAATATGTCTTGATTCATTGAGTTCTTCTCTTCCTAAAACTTTGAATGCGGCTTGTCTCATGTCTAATGGACCTCCTTTTCTCATTTCGAAAGCAGTTAAGATTTCGTGCAGCTGTGTCATAGTGATACTCTGAAGATCCTGCTTTTCTTCTATGGCAAAAACTTTTGATTCAAACTTAGTAGACAAGGATCTTAAAACCTTTTCAACTAAAGTAACTTTTTTTATCTCTTCACCCAAGTTCTTCATGCAATTAACAATCTCATTTATACATAAGAAGTAATTAGCTATACTTTCATCATTGTGCATTTTGAGAGTTTCATATTGAATTCTAAGAGATTGCAATTTTGCACGTTTTACCTGATTATCTCCTTCATAGCTTAGAACAATCTTGTCCCATATTTCTTTGGTAGTTTTGAGGTGCATAACTTTGACAAATTCTGATTGTGACAGACTGTTGGGTCCCAAACCTGCACTTCCCTATATACCCTTTCAGCCTTCTTTTTCCATTTACTTCATCCACCCAGCTGTCAAATCATTGCATATTAGTCTAAAAAGAGCTTATGAAATGGTTTCCTAACTATGTTTATGAATGTTGTTTGATTAATATTTTTTTGTTCAAACAACTGCGGAAACTTGTCACTTTCTGCAGCCAGCCCAAGTTTTCGCAGCCATTTTGTCAAAGGCTATGTTACAGGTGTCCAATGGAGAAACCGGCCACATGGGCAAGATGCAAGTGACGTGTACATGGAGTGTGTCCCCTCAGATCAGCCAAATCACTCATAAATGGTCATGGTCAACGACGGCCAAAGGAAGGGCCAAATGAGGAGTTTTGTGGTGGCACGGCTCTGTTTTGCCCACGTGAAGGTTTGTGTGGCACGATCCTTAGTTTCTGGAGGTACTAGCACAACTGTAGATCAACCCGTGAACTGAATCGAGCAGCCACCACTCCATGAATTCAACTGCCATAATGACCATAATGCTAGATCTCAGGCTGTGGAGATTTACGTGTCTCTTGGCAGCATAAAATCTAGGAATTAGTTGCAAGCATTTTCACTTATAAATAACACGTTGATATACGCTGGATAGTTAGTTTTTGAGATGTAATTTTGACTGTTGTTATCAGCCCATTGTACTGCACTTTACTTTGTTTTATTACTGCACTTTAATATATGAGAAGACAACATTCCTGAATTCGATTTGTGACTAAGTGATTGACTGGCCGAGGTTACAGAGGGCCCCTGTACACCAAAGCTTTGTATAGTTTCTTAGTTGCTTTCATTTACTGTTTTTAAAATCATTGCTTGTATATATATTGCATTGTTTTGATGTTCATTGTTGTCCATATTTCCTTTACGTTTTCTTCATCGTTGTTAGCTGATCAATGCTTCTTTTACAGTTTCTTGTAGGCAGCCCGGGCAAATTTACATATTTTTTATAACTACTGACATGAGATCATCTTGTCCTTTCTGTTGATTTTCATTTACTGAGTTTAATTCCAACATTATCATTTCTTTCAAGTTTTGTTTTGCTTATTTACTTTTCTGCCATTTAGACATCATATTACTTACCTGTTTATGATTTCCTATCTATAGCCAAGCGACTGAATTAGTAAGGAATCAGAATATTACTTGTTGTAGTATGATTTAGTTTTCTTTCCTGCAAGTTAGAGATTGAATTACTTATGTCATTTTCAAGAGTTGAAATATGAATGAGTAGTTAAATCTTAGTTTCATTTTATGCAATTTAATTTCCTGCAATTTAGATATCATAATACTCAGCTTGTTTATGATTACTTCCTATAGCCGGAGTGAGTCGAAAGGTGAAGGGTCAGAGTATGGGTTGAATTAGTGTGATTTAGTTTTCTTTGCTTTCAGTCTTTGAGTTGCTTTAAGTTCAGTTTTTATTTTCTTTTTCATGCAGCAGTAAGGATACTGGGCCATTGTCACTAGTTCATTGTTTTGGTACATTTACTTCTTTTTGAAAATTGATTTCATTACAGTCAGTTTGGAAACCTTCTTTTTGAGAACTTTTAAAGTTTGGAAAATTATTGTAGAAATCAGCATTACCATCCATACTTAATTTTCAATTTCACCATCTCACACTAGGGAATCCACAGAAGATAAACCCAAAAACAAACTAAAAAAACTCAAAAACGAAAAAAGACTAAGAAAACGGTTATCTTGCACATACAGTGCACTTCACTTCATCAGTTTACGACTCCCGGATTGAAATTTTAAATAGAAATTTAGGACATACTAAATTGACCAAACATTTTGGCGCCATTGCCGGGGAAGTGAAACTAGGTAGCCAATTTCTTAAAAAAAAAAAAGTAAATAAATAAATAAAAATTCAAGGAAGGAAAATTGATAACCTCTCAGAGTATGCTCTCCTCCTGCACTTAGTGTGATCTGGAGGATCAGAAAAGAGAACGTTATTGGTTTAATACTTTCTTGAGTATGCTCTCTTCTTGCACGTAGAGTGACCTGGAAGATCAGAAAGAGAATTATTAGCCCGACTTGAAGAAAAATAAAAAAATTACATGCATAGAGCAAGAGATTCTAGGGGAAGGTTTTTAGCTAGAGCCAAGAGTTCGATTTTCACAACTCCATCTACTTCAAGGAATAGACAAGAGACACCTCCATCATCTCCAACTCATACTCCTAGCCTTAAGATTCCTGGAGTTCAAGAGGTAGTAGTTGAATTAGGAGACTTTTCCACACCATCCATCGAATCTGAATTAGGAAAATATCCTTTCTTTCCTTCTACAAGGAGACACATTGTAATTGAAGAAGTAGAATCACCTGAGGAAGAAGAGGGAGAAATTCCTCCTCGTTCGCCATTAGCAGAGGAACCAGAGGACTCTGAAATCTCTGAGGAAGCTATCATGACAGAGGAGGTAGTTAACGTATTTGGTAGAGGTAGAGGTATAGGAGGGGGAGGAGGAAACAATGGAGGAGGTAGAGGTAACAATGGGGGAAATAGGGATGGAGATAACTCATTCGGATTTCCTATAGCCGATGAGGATTCTCGAGCAACAATGAAAAATATTTCACCATCTATCCTCCCAAACTTTCAGGGGTTAAGAAATGAGGATCCTAAAACATTTCTATTTGAGTTTGAGGTCATGTGTTGAACTTATGATTATCTGGAAGACTCTCAAAAACTCAAACTGTTTCCTTCAACATTGAAATGAGCTACTTTGAAATGGTTCATGGGATTACTCACCCAATCCATTAGGACTTGGAATGATATGAAACAAACATTTTTGGATAGATACCTGGACTATTGCATGCCCACCAATCATAAGGACGAGGTATCAAAAAATGGTACAAAAGAAGATGAAAACTTGAGCATCTACTTTGAAAGATTTCAGTATAACCTCAAAAGACAAAAATGAGTACCCGATGAAGAAACCTGGAAAGCCTCCTATTAAAGATAGAGATGAATGGAAAATATCTTGAACTGATGGGAAAGGGATAATCTCAACTTCCCTTGATATAGCAGAGCTATGTGTCCATCTCTCAAGGGGAAAATCTAAAACTGGAAAAGGGCCTAGAGATCCTTCTCTCATCAGAGCAAACAAATCTGCAACTGGATCAGTAAGTAGGGTTGAGATTGGCAATACGCTTGATGAATTCAAAATTGATATCTTAGGGAGTCTTAGTGAGCACCTAGACACTCTTAAGATACACAACAAGCAAAAAGCAGAAGCTAAATCTTTGGCCATCTTTTGCCCAAAATGTAGAAAGAAACATGCTCTAAGGGAATGTCCCTTGGATGCAAAAGTTGTAGAAACATGTGTGATTGGTTCAAAGAATCATGAGACCAAGAATTGTCCTTCAATTCCTGGGCTCAAAGCTGTCTTTCAAGAAGATCCAAATACAATTGAGTCTCTCTATTTTGTTGCAAGGAGACCTTGGCAGGGGCAGCAAAACCAAGGGTTTAACAACTCTATGAACTTTCAAACCCCACCAAATTGGAATCCTTGGCAACAACCTTGGCCCCAACCACAAAATCCATTTCAATCATGGGTACAAGGCATGCAAAACCCTTTTGGGAGATTTGCTCAATTTTATCAATATCCTCCATCTTTTCAAAACCAACAAACTCCACAACTTCCAAATCAAAATCCACAACTATAATTGCCATTTCCACAACAACAACAACCTTCTCAAAAAAATCCAAATTCTCAGCTCTTGCTTCCTTTCCAACAGAAGCCAAATCAACTTCCTTCCCAGCCATTGCCAAACCCCAATAATAAAAACCCTCAAAATGCTTACATGGTAGAAGGTCAACAATTTACGACCTATATGATTATTCCTCTCAATGATGTACAACTCAGATCTGGTAGAGTTTTAGATAAGCCTTCTATAGATGCCCAAAAGCAAAGAATTTCTGGGGAAGATTCTCTTGAAGCCAATAAAGGTTCTGAAGCATCTCTTCAAAACCCAAGCACTCAGAAAGAAAAAGAAAAGGAGTTAACCCCCACAACTCCTATAGTTGAGCAACCTGTATCTTCATCCACACCTCATTTTCCTAAAAGATTAGAAATTGACAAAGGGGTGGAAAAACAAATCTTGTTGCCGGACTATGATTTTCTAGATGAATTGAAGAATGTCTGTATCAAGATTCCCTTGTTACAGGCTATTAGAGAGATTCCTATTCTAACAAAAACAATAAACGAGTTGAGTCTTAAAAGACCAGGAAGGAAACCTAGAGATACAAGAAGAATCCACCTGGTAGGAAAAATTGCAGATATCATGATGGGAAAAATTACTATGCAGAAGTATGTAGATCCTGGTAG
>APFE031551560.1:0-13321 GCA_000404065.3 Pinus taeda | reverse complement strand
CTCCAAACTTTTCCTTTTGTGTTTGTATATTAAAAAGTTCCCCAAAATCATTAAGAAAGGAAAATCCAACAAATCCAACTTTCTTTTAGTCCTAAAGATGGGAACTCTTTCTACTAGCTAACTACAATTCCTCCATCAATTTACAACTTGGACCACTGGGATATCGAATACTAGATGGTTGGAAAGTGAATCACTTTATAAAACTTTTGGTATGCCATTATCCTAAGAAACACGGTACACATGTTGTCAACTTCTCCATCAATTGTCATGTCTGAAGGTGCTAGGGTCAAACACCAATTTTTTCTTTAGCACCAGACTATCGAAAAATACCCAGAATTTCTTTACTTAGAAAATCCTCGCAAAATTAAGACTTCGAGGGCACGGATGAAAACAAAAGTTCTTGAAAATTATGGCCAATTTTTTTCCTGTTAATAGGTCTAGGCACATTGATATCAAGATGTTAGGATAACTCCAATATTGCACTTTTTACAAAATGTTGATATGCGGTATGTCAAGGGAATTTAGCTCCAAGTGTTATAGCTTAAGTACCCTATGGCCAAGGGTGGTGGTTGGGGGCTTCCAAGTATTAGGATACCGAAAAATCTTCATAACTCTGCCACGACTAAAAATGGTGATGTACCAATATACCAAGGTATTAAGCCCTTATGTGCTACACCTAAGCATCCTCATGAAGAGGGGTTGTGACCTGATGCCAACTGGGTACTAGATACCAGAAAGCCTATAGATAATGTTCTTTAATAAAATTCCAAGTAGGTGATAGATAAGGGGCTTTAGCCCTTAGGTCTAAAGCTTAAGCACCCTCATGACCAATCATATGTCTAAGGGGTATATTATATCATATATTAGAGAAACGGAAAAGCCCCACCTTTCTAAAGCTATGCTATGGCATTATTTTGGTAGATAAAATTCAAATGGCAATAAATTTCTCATCTCGAAAACTAACAGCAACGGCTTAAAAATATATTTTCTCAACACTTCGACATTATAAGGAACTTTTATGGTTTTAAGTAAAAAATTAGATTACCTCTCCCTTGATATGGCTCAATCATGATAGAGCCTTTTCTTTCGATGTAAAAAAAACTTCTCAAATTCTTCATTGAGACTTCAACTCGTCTTCTTGTTATATTGCTTCGTGCACCACAAACCTTTTATTTACCCTATCCCTTCATCTTATAATCACAAATACTGCTTCGCTTTTCCTCTACTTCTCTTCTTTTCTATTTTGCTGCTCCTCACTCTTCTTCTCACTTGCCTTAGATAATTCACATTTCTTCTTTTCTTTTGATTATACCCCAAATTCACATACTAATCCTTAATTTTATAAGGATTTGGTGTTTTCTAAAGGGGTCAACTTATAATCTTGGCCAGGCCAACCTATAAAAGGTGGTCTGCTATATATGTTAACATATTTGTCTCCTCTTGACTTAGGCATGTACACATCTTGGGTGGGTCTCCCCCTAACTTTTATATTTATCCATTTTGAGTCTCCCCCTAACTTTGACATCAATGATAATACATTATTCAAAAAACATAACCATTTCTTTTATAGTTAAATAATTTTTTCGTGTACCCAAAATCAAACAAAATAAAGTATTTTCCCAAATTCATATCAAACACCCATAAATCTCTAAATAATACTCACAACTAAACTATAGGTTCTCTTCATTCATTCAATTGGTAGGATTCCATATTAAATTCCATTAACATGAAATTCTAAAATGAAGTGCAATTTCTTGTAAGGAGTTAGTATAATGTCTAGGATAAGGTTTAATGCTATGCACTAAGAGGAATTAACCTCATGGGATTGTATAAAGTTCTCAAAACTTAATACCATCAATGCTAAAATTGAATATATGAAGCAAGGATGTGTTAGACAATATGTTTATGCCTGAAACAAAATGAAACAAAATAAAACACAGAGGAGGTTGAGTAGACCATATTAATGAAATGCCAAACCATGAAATGATTGCTCAATCTCCCAATATGAATTCTATAAATAAGAATATTATGTAATGAATAGAACACTACATGCATTCAAACTTGATACATGTTCAATCCCATAAATAAAGCGACATAATATACCAAATAAAATATAGGGCTCATAGAATTATACCAGTGATCAATTAAATGAAGAAGGTGAAAACCCTAATTTAAAGCTTACATTTCATTCTGAAAAAATCAAAAGTTTAAAGATGTTTTGATTGCATGCATAAGGGAGGAAAACTGTGAGTCACTAAACAACATGTTAAGAGTAAAATTTAAAGGAGAACATTGATAGTTCTAGTAAATAGTCAAGGTATACTTTCTTGAGCCAATGTCAAAGGATTTAGGAGTCAAAATAGTCAAGCACGAGAATTAATGGAAGCCAAAAATTATGGTGATGTAGCCTTGCTTGATCTAGGCTACTTCTTAGAAATGTTACCCTACAGGAATCTCTCGCTTGGCTGGATGCCAATGCACACCAATCTTCACAAACCGATAACTGATTTTTTTAATGGTGCCCACTCCTTGTGCTCACTGTAAATCTCTAAAGTAAGGTTCACTTGAAATCCTATGAACCATGGTCATGCAACTCCCTGGTGACCAAGTATTCTCATCGCATGGGGCCTCAAATTCAATCATGGTTGTGATCAAGTGAATAAATCGATAACATATATGGATTATGGGGTCACCCCTAATGTTAGCAAAGAGTGGAGGTTACATAGTCATGGTTCCATTCAAGGTTCCAATCTATTAATTGAATGGTGGAGAATCCTTGATGGAATCCCACGACTCTTGTAAATTGCGAGAGAGATTCCCCTGTGATGTAAGTAGAGCAAGGGGGGTCCGTAATTGTTATTCATCATTGATGGAATCGAAAAGTTGTCTAATATGTGGGGGTGGGATGCAAAGGTTTGGTCCCACACTTCTTTTATGGACAACCTGGATTGGTGAAATTCCACAGGCCTTGTCAATCATTGTTTAACAGGGGGGGGGGAAGGTTTGGACTGGACTCCATCCTACTTCCAAACTGTCAGTATTCTTCCTTCACAATACTTGAAACCAACTTAGGACTGGTTATTTTCACTAATGACTGGAGATAACATGCGTCGAGTATATAACTATCAAACCCCATTGAGCTTCCATCCCCTACAATTGTTCCTTCTATCGATAATCATTTTCCCTTCTCGATAATAATCAAGGTAAGGAGGTTTGTCCACTTCACATAGGGTTGGCCCAACGATGTTGAGTTGAACTAACAATGATGGCTAACTTTCTTCTCAATAGTAGCTTGATCGTTAGACCCTCACTTGTTCAATCTTAGGACAAGTCCTTAGCATACATTAAAGAGATTAATGGGACAACACTTATGTTCACAGAGGCTGATTATATAGAATAGTCACACAATTCTAAAGGGAATTTAATGCACATAAGACTTACAGGGAAAACCCTTATTCTATTAGCTTTTCCAACCAATATAGTTATAAGGATTTACATGGGCTTTCAACCCAAGCTCTCCAAGTTATTTGAGCCTTACTCCTTGAACTTTGCTCCACTTTAGTTGTGTACAAACACATATGCCTAACTACTGGACATAAAATATATACCAACATAATGAAGATACTTTCTAGACACTTGTTCCTATTCCTAAAAATATCGAACAACTTAACTTGACACTTGCTATTGTTACAAAGGCCCATTTGGCCATAATACTAGCTCACCAAAACAAACTAACAACCCAAATTCTTTCTAGAATCAAGACACATGTAATTGCATCAAAAACCCAATATTTCTAATTTGTACAAATTGCATTTGAGGGAAATTCCATGACCCCCTCGGGGTCTATTCAAAATGGATTACCTGTGGTAGATGCTCTTGTATCAAATGGTATATAATCAAAGATAAAACAACACAAGTATACTTGAAATGTTGAGCTTTGAACTTTGAATTGAACTATTAAAGGTCTAAAGTCATTACTTGCACCTCCAAGCTTTAAGGGTTAAATGACAATATGAATCAAATGTAGGATCTCCCTCATGTGGTGATCAAATAAAAGGGAGTTACGAAGCAATAAAGGCACTCACAAAGCATTTTTCATACTTAAAAATTGCTAAAATGTTAAGCCATGGTCAATAGTCGAATCACTTGCAACAATAAAGATTACACCTCAAGCCATCATTATTTCTAAATTCAAATTCAAATTATAATATTATAATATATATTATATATATATATAGATTATAATATATAGATATATAAAGTGTTGAAGTATGAGCAACTTTTTACTTATTTCATAAATTTGACAATTTTCAAAAAATGAAATAGCTATCCATAATAATATTTAATTTAAAAATTTCTTACTATATGATAATTAATAAATCAAAAAAAATAATTACCCATTAAAAAATAAGTAATTTTAGCTAGAAATGAACTTAATCTAATTTATATAGATTATTAAAATTTATATTTAATAATATTGATTAAAATTGACTAATTTTAATAATATAAAATTCCAAAATGTAAAGTAACTAGACTACTCTATTAAATAGATACTTCATCTATTAAAAATAAAACAATTGAGATAACTTTAAAAAGAAAAAGCAGATATTATTAAAATAAACATTACCTTTCGCATGAGAAATTTGAAAGATCAGCAAGGACCGTGAGGGTGGAGGCTTCAATGATAAAAGACGTTGAAATCAAAGCTTTATTCACCAACTAAAATCCACCACGTGTCTACAATGGACAAAATGGCAACTCACCCGTCATGTCCTCTTTTTATTATTAATCAAATTGGGCACCACGACTTATTAGACCATACTCCGTATGTTAGGTGAAAAAAACTCGATATCACCATAATAATTAATAATTAAAAAAACATGCATAATTGAAACACAATATGGCCTACCAATTGAGACAAAAAAGTTCAAGTACATTCACTTCACGTGTCAAATGTAAGTTGAGGAATATCATGTATCATATTTCCTAGGTTTTTTTTATTTCATATTCTATAGCAATATTAATGCTATTTGACATGCGAGTTTCTTAGTCATTGCTTTTTGAATGACAGCTATCGTTCTCTTTCCATGTGTTGTTACTCAGAGAGCGATGACTAAGAAGCTTGTATGTCAGATAGCATTATTATTGCTATAAGGTATGAAATAGGAAAAGCCATATTTCCTAGGGTTGCATATGTGTTTCTAGAGATTTCTTGTCAACGCGTTAAATGTTACATTTAATCAAATTAAATTGATGGGATAGTTAAGAATATGTATTATTAGCACAATTATATTAATAAATGTAGTGGAGGTATGTTTATTTTAGTCGGCATGTATATATATTTATTGTGTTGAATGTATTTACTTGACTTGACTTATCGAACCATTGGATGTATTTACTTGACTTCTCAAACCAATAAACAAACATATAGTATTGTATTTTTTGTTATAAAGTTAAATTATTGTTATTATATATTATTTATAATTGATTTTTAATTTGAAATATTGTTTGGAATAATAAATTATTGAACTTGAATCTAAGTTTAAGCATAATATTTCAAATTTTAATTATTTGAGTGTTTTTTTTTCCTAACATTTTGAATTACCCAATTGAGGCCTTTTTTCTAAGTTAAATTTAACTAAAATTAATTATAACACATTTAATATATTTTTAAATATTAATATTTATTTTGAAATTTAGTATTATAAATTAAAATGTAAAAAATTTGATTTAATGGTTACAAACATCCAATTTATTAGAATTTATTATTATATTTATTTAAATATCAATTGAAAACAAAGCCTAAGTGCACTTTATTTTAAAAGTTAGTGAACAAAGATGTTTAAAGTTTTTATATACATTTTTTTCGTGATTGTATGTCTACTTTGGTTGTACTAAACTTGGACTACACCTCTTTACTTATTTTAAGTCATTAGTAGAATTTTATATTTTACCCAAATTTACATCAATTACACATTCATAAACAATAATGCAAGAGACACAAATATATAGATGGGTGACCCAAGGTAAGCCTAAGACCCAAAAATGTTTTATATATAAGTGTGGAAAAATTCCTTACAACATTTCAATGCACTTTTTGCCTCAACCTTCAGTGATTAATCCAATTCCAAGATTTGGTTCCTCATCCAAGTCTCAAGTAGACTTTGATTCATCCCTTGTCCAAACTCTCAACCAAACCTCGATTCATTTGTTCTTGTTCCAACACTCGATCGAGGCTTCAATTCCTCAATTTAACACTCACTCGAACTTGGTTCACCCTTGGCCACGTATTCAAGAAACTAGGTTGAAAGTATCTCAGATGCAGATGAGAAGATCGTCTATACATCGAAGCAAAAGGAGGTGAATCTGAGTAGCCTTCAACAATAGGAAGAGAAAGAAATGACCAAGCTCTTCCATATAAAGTTATAGGTCAAGCAGACAAAGATTAATGCTCTATTTGATTTAGGATCAGTCGAATCTTATTGCAATAGAGTTGGTCAACAAATTGGGATTCAAAAATTTGTGATCATCCAAGCCCATATCCATTGGGATGGGTAAATAAAGATGTATAATTAAAAGCAACCAAACAATGCAAAATTATATTTGTTGTCAATGTTGATTTTATTGATCAAGTAGAGATGTAGTTCCCCTTGATGTATGTGGAGTGGTGTTTGGAAGTCCTTGTATATACATGTAGGATGCAATCTTCATGTGGAGAGCCAACCAATACCGCCTCATCAAGGATGGAAAACCTTTGACCATCAATGCACACAAGGGAAAGTGCAAATTTTTTCTAGTAAGTGTCAAACAAGCTAAGAAACTAATCAATTCTAGCAAGAAGAATGTTTTACTGTTTTTAAGAGAAAATTTGTGTATAGAAGAGTAAGTAAAACCAAAGGTATCCCTACAGGGGTGTACTAAGAAACAAAAACAACAATTAGAAAAGTTTCTACAAGCATACATGAAGGTGTTCCAAGAGCCTAAATGGATACCACCTAAGAGGGAAGCGGAGCATGAGATTCAGCTATTGTCAAACTCCCCATTTCCAAACATTAGGCTATATAGATAGTTTGTTATAAAATCAAGTGACGTAAAGAAGCAGTTGCAACAACTACTAGAACAATATATCATTTGACTGAGTACATCACCATGTGAGTCACCCATCATCATTGTTGGATAGAAGGATAAGACTTAGCAAATGTGTATAGATGATAGGGCGTTGAACAAAATTTCGCTCAAGAACAGGTACTCCCTGCCCAAAATAAACGATCTACTAGATCAGTTGAAAGAAGTGAAATACTTCACCCAAATGGAGTTAAAGTATGGATATCACCAATTTCAATTAAAAGAAGAAGATACCTAGAATACCACCTTCAAAGCTAAACAAGGTTCATATGAGTGATTAGTCTTGCCATTTAAGCTATGCAATGCACCAACTACGTTTATGAGGTTAATGAATGCTATATTGCACCATTTTATAGATTCATTTGTTATTGTCTATTTAGATGATATATTAGTATACATGGGAGGAGCACATCTCACATTTTATGCAAGTGATAGAGACTTAGTTGCTAGCAAATCTAAAGAAGAGTGAGTTTACACAACAAACTTTGGTGTATATGGGGTATGTGATAGGTGGAGGAGGGTTGAAGATAAATTCTTCCCAAATGGATACCATCATGAAATGATTGTTGCCTACTAACATTTATATGGTTAATAGTTTTTTTGGGGTGACACAACACTTGTGGAAATTCATAGCCTCATTTTCAATGGTAGCAACACCACTCCATGCCATAACAACAAATGGAAAAAGTTTCATGGGGGGAAGGATTAGAATAGGGCCTTTGAGGAGCTAAAGGAGAAGACCATTCAAGCACTATTTCTAACATCACCAAACTTGCAACAACCCTTCGAAGGATAAGTTTCAGGTTTTTACAGGGAAACTCAAACAAAAAATGTGATTTTGTGGGTAAAATGGGACAAATTGACTATCCCAACTTGTTTGGGGAGGATGGGGCCTTAAGAATATTTACCTTTTCTCAAAAGCTTTAAAAGCTAAGTGATCTAAAAATAGAGGAGGAGGTCAATTTCATCTTCCTAAAAACAAGGATGGTTCTTCGACGCTTTTCAAAGAAAAATTGGTCTTAACACAAAACAAGTTTTCGAAAACGTCTCTTCAAGTAATGAGTTTTTTTTTCCCATGTAAAATTAAGCATAAACAACACAACATCATGTAACTCATACAAGAATTCATGAAGAGTGGAAAAAAGGATTTGGTGCCGGACTTCACCCCTCCTAGGCTACATCTTCAAACCTGCCAACATAGCTATACCGCTCCATATATTCAATGGAAAAGAAGTACATAAAAGTTTCCTGATAAAACATGTGGCTATTTCCCCTTCAAGGAAATATTCTCTTGCAAATAACTCTCACATAAACATCATGACAACCTACAATCAGCCATGAAAACATCAGCAACACAAGATGTCTCCTACAAAGACCCTATACTCCATCTAAAAATGAGAATACATGAGCATATAAGCACTTCAATTCCACATTGAAATACAAAAGAAAGCTTTCCTCAACAAGACATACTGAGAAAAGAATAAATGAGTTGAACCCTGCAAGTAACAATTGTTGTACTAAACTTCTGAAGGTAAGAAAAACCCTACAAGGCCTTCTCCATGCTTAAACACCTTCAAGAATTGCTTGAAAACACTAATTGATCCATACACCCATGGAATTGAACCTGCAAAAAGTTCCTTTAGATGTGATCAAATCAGAAAATATAGGTCATCACTAGATCCATAATGTGCAAAAACCCCTAAGTAGACTCTTCTTGACCTCCAAAAGGCCAAAAGCTCAAAAAGATATGGCTCTACAATCTCTCCATGTAGTTTTGTTGTTATCCATCCTACAAATCGGACCAACAATCTAACTTTCCTACAAATCTGCCATGTTTTCTATTGCAGAAGCGACAAATCCTTCTGCCAAAGGTGCAATTGGTTGGATACTTCAATTGCCCAATAACCCTTAAAGGGAGAAATTTTGGCCATATGGGCCATGCGGCCAGGGGCCAGGGCCAATGACCCACCCTAACCATCGGGCTCCTTTACTCCACGCGTGGGGGTCACGTGAAAGGCCATATGGCTTGGGGCTAGCCCCCTTCACTATCACCTATTTGTTAATCCCTTGCCACAGTCTTGTGGCACTCAGGTGACTTGGGATTGGAGCTTCCTCCAAGCCCCCTCTCCATTGGCGCCTTCCCTGATATGCTTGTGGTCTTGTGAGACTAGGGGTCAGTGTTGGTCTCCGAGCCCCATCCCTTCTGCATCGTGGTCATATGCCGAGGTTTCGACTGGGGGTCTAGGGCTTATCCCCGACCCCTTCCCCCATATGAGGATTCAATAAAACTTAAATATAAGTTTAATACTATGGTTAATAAGAACCATCCATAGAGTACTCAATAGATCTTGGTGTTGGGGGTTCGATCCCTCTCGGGCCTTTGGCCTAGAGCATAAAATTTTAGTGCACTTTGGAGGTGACACATGGCAGCTGATTGGACCAGCCCAAAGTTCTATGCGAAAACGTTAATCAACAGTACAATAATGAGTTAATCAATACATAAATCATTAATCAGAGATTTTATGGTTTAAAAAATGCTGATTAATGGTTAATGGTTGGATGGTTCTGGACTTCGTTTGGTGGCATTTATGGCTGGCATTAACTCTTGTTGTGCTAGTAGTCCTTACCTTGGTTATCGTTCTCCCGCTCCTCGGTCTACGCCAAAACCCTATTTACCATGTCATTTGTTCATTTTCGCATTGTAACTTCATCACTCTGAGGGTTTGGCTCTGTAAGTGAATTTTTGGCTGTGGATGGTTGAAAACAAGCCACAGGCTCTATCTACGCCATCTATGGCCTCTGCTACCTGTGAGTATGGCACCTGTGTTTGTCTTGGTGACTTATGGGCTCGATTCCTTGAGCACTAGGTGATGGTTCTGCTCGCTGGCGTAAGAGAATGGCTCAGTATGTTCTGTTCGGTTGCTTGCTTTGATTTTACTCCACTGTTATTATTTTATTGAGGACATTCTGCTGGTTAGATTTGATTAATAGTGTGCATGCTATAGTCCACACCTACAGTGGCCTCCTCCTGCTCGCAATTTCGCTCCAGGTAATTTATTCTTCCATGATTTATTTTACTCCTCATTTTTCTTCGGTGTTGTGCCTCAATTTTTTTAAAGCATTCTCCAAACTCCCTTTGAGCATATCCCAATCCTTGATACTTTAGTCTCCCTTGTACCATCATTGGATTGGTGATCCCTTGGTCATTGATGTCAAGGCCTCCTCCTTCATAACCCATTTTAAAAAGAAACTTCATACCAATGTCTTTGGTATGTTGCTCAAATGCTGCAAAAGAGGTGTTATGAACATAAACAAAAGGAATTGTAATTGAAATTCTTATTACCTTCTTGAACTTGCCATTCATATTTTCAACTTTTGATGATGATGAAGACGTAGTAGATCACTCTAGCCACCCGCTTTTACCAATTGACATATGGTGAGAATCTTGGAGATGCTTGGAAAATGCACATGCATCATTTTCCTCATATGGTCCATAACTACTGTGTGAACCACGCCCACATATTGGTTTCATTTTCGAGTTGTCTTTTGCTGTCACATGAGTGGAACTTTCAACAACTTGTTCCTCAAGCACATATTGCAACTGAAGGTGCATATGCCTCTTCTTCTCTTCAACCATTTCTAGCATTCTTCTCAACTCAATGTTCTCCATATGAAGAGCCAAATTCATCTCCTCTAGCTCTTAGAGACTCTTCTTGCCCATTCTTGCAACTTGGTCATATGAGGTTCTAATACCAATTGATCTGAAAATGGAGGAGGAGGTTAATTTCCTCTTCCTAAAAGTGGGGATCGTTCTCTGACGCTTTGCAAGGTAAAATGGGTCTTAACACAAAATAGGTTTTCCAAAAGGTCTCTTCAAGTTATGAGTTAGTTTTCACATGTAATCTTAAGCATAAGAAACACAAAATCACATAACTCATACAAACATTCATGAAGAGTAGAAGAAGTGATTTGGTGATGGAGTTCACCCCTCCTAGGCTACATCTCCAGGCTTGCCAACATAGCTAAACCGCTCCATATATTCAGTGGAAAAGGAGTAAGTAAAAGTTTGTTGATAAAACATGTGGTTATTTCCCCTTCAAGGAAATATTCTCCTAGAAAGAGCTCTTATATAAACATCATGACAACCTACAGTCATTCATGAAAACATTAGCAACAAAAGGTCTTTCCTACTACGTCGTGGTTGTATGCTGAGGTTTCAACCGGGGGCCAGAGGCTGAGCCCAAGCCCCTTCCCCCATATGCAGATTCAATAAAACTTAAATATAAGTTTTAATACTATGGTTAATAAGAACCATCCGTAGAGCAGTCGGTAGAGCTTGGCATTGGTAGGCTTGAGGTCGAGGGTTCGTCCCACTCGGGCCTCTGGCTTAAACCATAAAATTTTAGTGCACTCTGGAGGTGCCACGTGGCAACCAATGATTGGGCCATGTGACTCCATTCCATTGGTCCACACAAAACCAATCAAATTCAACCACCAGCATGAACGAGAGCTTGACAATTGGCAACACCCGATTGATTTGTATTTGCACAGTTACCCTGGATGATGTCAGTTGTACGGAAGCCCAGTTAGCGGACCTGCTCATTTTTTAGTTATTGGGCCAAATGATTAGAGCAAAATAACTTAAGCATATGGTTTCAGATTGAGGTGAAACAAATGTCTTTGGGTTCAAAACAATGAGCACTTCGACTTGGCGCCGATTTCAAGACTTTTTGGGTACTTTCATTTTTTAGCCAAAATTTGATCACCTTATCACTAAGAGTGTTAAGCGGAGATTCAAAAATGTATTTATCTGGACACAATTGAAGATTGCATAGGGAGGGTTGAGAAATCTAAGCATAATATTTGAGTGATATGGAAGGCAATTATGAAGGTTTTTATTTTAATTGGGGGCCAAGGGGGGGTAGCTTGAAAAGTGGGTGAGCAAACATCAATTCAAATTTGGGACGATGCATAGGTTGTGAGTGGAAAATACCACTTATTGTCACCAAAAATGATTTCATAATTAATGGAGAAAGGTTTCTACACACTTTCCTACATTGTAGATCCACTTACAACTTCTATATGGAGGTAGGTATGAATTCTAATAAACAAGTTGGGTTTCATACGCAATGGAATAGATGTATGGAAAGGTTCTTTTATAAAGGAGTCATGTTCGAATATAAGAGCATATGAGTTAGCCTGGTCTTCCTCTCCTCCATGGGTTTACACACCTAGGCTTAAATATATGTTTTTAAGTAGCAAAAGGAAGAAGAGAACTTCAATAATGGTGGCACTATCTTTGGAAGTTGAAATGTCATTATAAAACTAAGAACTTGTTTATGCAGTATCTATTGATGAACAAAGTATTAATTTGGGATAGATTACAAAAGAGGAAGTGGGAGTGATCTAATAGATGTGCTCTTTTCAAGCTCAATGATGAGACAAATGGTCATTTGATAATGGATTGTGACTATTCAAAACAAGCATGGCTAGAAATGGAGGTACTGACATGATTGAAAAATGTTTGATGAGGGCACTCTATTGAACTAGGTTTGAGGAAATGGGTAGAGAATCCACAAACAAAGGCTTTTAAGGCCCTTCCATTAATAGTGACTTAAGGGATACGGTTAGTTAGAAAGAATCCAATTTTTTTTAATACAAGCATTCCTTCTATAAAGTGTGTAATCAATGGGCTCAACATATTGAGTCATTTCCTATAGGATAATGGAGAAAACTCAAAGAAGATGGTGGTTTAAAGACAAATTGATAAAAGTTTTAGCGGACCTTTTTTCTTCTATGGTGAGTCACCAGCGTCTTGTTCTTGTTGTATGGAGCAAGAGAGAGATTATTTTATTTAAAGATGATAATTCCATTAAGTTTAAGTCATAATTAGGAAGGGTCAAATAATTATATAAAGTTAGTAACACCAAAAAAAAATAATTGCTGATCAGATTAAACAATGATGGTTTTGGGGCACATGGTATTGTGCACCCATAGTATTCTGCCCGTGGTATTATATGTAATGGAGCTTATAAAAGGCTGGAAGGACTTCATTATAATGCAAGGCCTGCAGGTGAGCGGTGAAGGCTCACTTGGCCCAGATTGGCTAAGAGTTTTAGCCAAGGATAATGAAATTTTATTATGGTTGGGGTTTTCTGGGATGGGATAAACATGTGTGTTTATGTGTTTATGGATG
>APFE031551557.1:0-39091 GCA_000404065.3 Pinus taeda | reverse complement strand
AAGAGAGGAGCTACCCCATCCAAAAGAGGGAGTATCCCATTGATGTTGGACCTGAATAACTTCCTCTAGAACACTATAAATACAGGCATTGGGCCAAAGGAGGGGAGGTTGAAAGCTGAACATTCCGAAGGGTAGATGCTACTGGAATTAGAACTTCCTTGTAGAAGCTTGCGAGGAGAGATTCCCATCCTTTCTTGTTTCATTTGGAAGTGGGTGAGCTTGTCAAAGTAGAGGAAAACTCTTGCTGGACCCTGGGAGGAACTTGCACAACACCAAGGCTCAGGTTGTAATGGTTTCTTTTTGTTTCCTATTAATAAAAATAAGTCCATTCTTCTCAATGATTTTTTGTTAATGATTTGTTTCATATACTCCTTGGTCTATATGTTGAATATGTTTTGTTTTATGAGATATTCAGGTGTTATGTAATCATTTGATTGTTAGTGTATGCAGGTTTCGAAGTGAAGGAGGAGCTCATCTGGATCGACGAGGCTAGACTACTACAACAGCGTTGGACTTTAGGTAGGATCGACACTTGGTTTCTCATAGAATAATGTATGTTTAGAGAAGGATTGGTCTTAATTGTCTTGTTTGTCACTAGAGAGTCTTAGACTCCTAGGGAGGTTAGTTTTGTCGACAAAAATAACTCTTTCCGCATGACACTAGGGCTAGAGAAGGAAGCACTAGATTGGTTGGTAGTACTGCTTCTTTCCCATATACAAGATTGAATGGAGAAGTACCTATGGAGGCCTTCTGCGTTATTCTATCAGCCCATAGTGTGAATATTAAAGATTTGTGCCAGTTTTTATGATTTTGTTCAATAGTTCGCTTAATGATTTTGAGTAAGTTTTTATTGGTAGACTGTGCTAGACCATTACCCTGGGGATAGTAATTTGCATAATATTTCGATTTAAATCCTATTTTAATAGCAAACTCAAACATGGCATTTCCAGGGAAATAAGATGCGTGATCAAAAGTAAGAGCACTTGGGACACTAAACCTGGTAATGATGAATTGATCTATAAATTCAATAATTCCTTTAGATCTTGTTGTCTTTAACGGAATTGCTTCAACCCACTTGGTAAAGTAATCAGTAGTAGTAAGGATATACTTATGTTGTTTGCAGGACTGTTGAGTTATTTCCCCAATGATATCTAATCCCCATTGTTCAAAAGGTTGATCAATGTTGACTGGTTGCAAAGGGAAAGCTGGTTTTCTTTGTCTTCCACTAGAGATTTGACAACTTCGGCATTTCCTTACATATTCGTGAGTATATTTGAATAAGGTGGGCTAATAATATCCAGCATGAATGATTTTGTGAGCTGTTGTGTCAGCTCCAAAATGTCCTCCGGCTTGTCCGTCGTGTAGCTCCTGCAAACCCTTTTGTGCTTCAGGTTTTTCCAGGCATCTTAATAAAACTGAATCATAATTTTGCCTAAAAAGTACATCATCAATGATCATGAAGTTTTTTGCCTTTAATCTAATGGCCCATTTGTTTTTATAAGAAAGACGAGGTGCATATCCATTTTTCCAATAAAAGATTAGATCTGCATATTGAGATCAGAATTGGTAATACTTATCTAGTTGATTTCTTCAATATGTTCTGTATCACCTGATTCCGAAATGTTGGATGCTCCTACTAATAACCTACAAAAACCTTGACCTCTAACAATCTTTGCTGGCTTGATTTCCATGTCATACTCTTGAAGTGCTGTAACCCAATTTGCCCTTTTCTCACCTAATTCCCTTTAGATAAGTAATTGCCTTACTGCGGAAAAAGGAACTATAACTTTTGTATGGGATTTTAAAAGGAAGAGTCTGTAGTGTTTGATAGCTTTATACACAACAAAGGCTTGTTTTTCAACTTTGGAGTAATTTAGTTCTGCACCTTGAAAATTTGAACTAAAAAATGAAATCGGTGCTTCCAAGTTGTGATCATTAATCTGAGTGAGTACCGCTACATAAGATGAATCGGACGCGATAGTGTACAATATGAAATGATTAGAAAAATTAGGAGTGTTTAAAGCGGGGGCATTGATTATTGATTATTTGATTAAATTGAATGATTCCTTTTCCGCAGATCCCCATCTAAACACTGCATTTTTCTTAATCATGGTTTGTAATGGTAAAATGATATGAGAAAAATCGAGAACAAATGTTTTGACAAAGTTGATCTAACCTAAAAATGAGTGCATGTATTTTTTGTTATGAGGAAATGGGATTTCAGAAATTTCTTTAATCCTGTCGGGATCAATATAAATACCATCTTTGGAAACGATAAAGCCCAAGAGCTTTCCTTGATTTAGAGCAAAGAAGGATTTTTTGGGATTAAGTGAAATACCATACCTTCTACAACGTTCAAAGATTTGATTCAAATCATGTAAATGGTTGGATCTCTTTTTAGAAAATACAGTAATGTCATCTAAATAGACGACTACTGTTTTGTTGATCAATCCTTTGAAGGCTATATCCATTGCTCTTTGGAATTTAGCTCCTGCGTTAATAAGTCCAAAAGGCATTTTCTGATAAGCGTAAGTACCCCATTTTGTTCTGAAAGTAGTCTTGAGTCTGTCATCAGGGTGGACCAAAACTTGGTTGTATCTTGAAAAAACATCTAAAAAGGACATTTTCTCAGAACCTGCTACTGAATGGAGTATCCACTCCATGGTAGGTAATGGGAAATTATCTTTTTGGCTCACCTTGTTCAAATTTATGAAATCTATAAACCTTATGTCTCCATTTTTCTTCTTAACGGGCACTGTATTGGAGACCCAGTTTGAGTGCCGAACAGGAAAAATAATCTTAGCTTTCAAGAGTTTATTGAGTTATGATTTTATCTGACTCTCTAAGTTGGGATGTATTTTCCTCAGTTTTTGTTGAACTGGTTTTTGTTCAGAAAGCATTGGAATGGTATGCTTGGATGATTGATGTATCATATGTTTTTAAGTCATCATACTTCCAAGCGAAGACATGTTTATTTTTCCTTAATAATCTAATAAATGCTAACCTTTCTTTCACAGAAAGCCCTAGTCCGAAATTAATATTTTGAGGATTCTGCTCAGTACCAAGATTTATCAATTCAAATGTTAAGGTAGAACTTTGGAGTTTTGAATTGGTTACCTGTTTAAATATGTCTTTAATGTCGTAGAGATCTTCGAGTTTAAACACAAGTTTTGGTATTGAGTTTTCCTCATGCTTTTCTTTCATTTGAAGATCATGATCGCTTTCATCAATGATTTGATCATTGTAGGAATTTTCGTAAGTTAAGAAATGTAAGATGTATTCATCGTGATTGAACACTCACCAATTGGTGACATTGTAAGGAACTGATGGCCTAAAAATCAACTCTACTGAAAATCTATCTGGGCTATAGTCTTCGGAAGGTAAGAGTTTAGAAGCAACATTAGCCAACAAGTCAGCTGCTGCATTCTGGGATCTGGGAATAGGTGAAATATAGAATGCTAAAAAATGAGATATAAGTTCTTGGACTAAGGACTGATAGTGCTTGAGGTGATTAGAGAGACAATGGATTGTATTTCGAACTTGTTTTATGACAATATCTGAATTGCCAAACACTTTCATATATTGAACTTTCAGGCCAATAGCCTTATATAGTCCTTGTACCAAGGCCTCATACTCAGCTGTATTATTTGTGCATTCAAATTCTAACCTACAAGAAAGCATTGTTTTTTCTCCCTCAGGGCTGACTAAAATACACCCTGCTCCTGATCCTTCACTAGATTTGGAACCGTCAAAGTATAAAGACCAAAACAAAGAATTATTAATAGTTTTATTTACAGTATTCTCAGTAACATTAACACATCTTGATCTGTCAGTTTGTGAGAAATTTTCAATTTGAGATGTGAAACTGTTTACTGAGTGTTAGCCTCCTGCTACAGCAGGTTACTCATATTTCATGATGGACATTTTTACAGGCCAAATATGTCATACTTTGCATGCTACAATGCTCCATATTTTCTAACAGTCACCAAAAAAAGAGGCCATGAGAGAATGCTACTCAAAGTTCATCTACTGCATTCCAATTTTGAAGAGTTATTTCATTTTTGTATAAATTTTCAGCTAAAGGGAGGTCCAAACAGCTTAATCTTGGTCTCCCTAGGTTTCAATTTCCTGTTTTAGAATATAGAGAATGAATAATCTATCCAAACAACCTAGTCTTGGCAGATTCTTAGATAGGTAGAGAACCAAAGGAACCCAACTGCTTAATCTGGGTCCTTGGAAGAAATAAGTATAGATGTAAATAGGAAGACATCAAAAGAAAAAGTTGAAAAGCTGGGTTTGCAAGTCCAAGTGCACCCAAACCAAAAAGAAGAAAAAATGTTAGGTAAGTAGGCTGGGTAGGTAATTTTGAGGTTGTTGAATGTTGATTTGTGATTAATTACACATTTTCAAGTGTTACACTCATACAGATCACAGTCAACAGGCAGTTCCCATTTGAAAGGACTTCAAGCGAGGCATGACTAACTTCCTCTTCTTCTTACTCCCTAAATCATTTACTAATTTCCCCTAAAGAGGTCAAGATCTATTTGATACCTGTTAGCTTCATCATTTTCCATATCATTAGCCTTGGTAAAGGTCTGCTTTACTCAAGGAGGGTCCATACTTCTCTACAAAGTTCTATCTCCTCTTCAAAGCCTAAGATCTCTGGAACTTAGCGCTCCTCTTATCATTTTCATATTAACTACTGAAATTATTATTTAACTCCCTATCTATTTTCCCTTCCCCGTATTAAAACTATGTTAATAGCTCCCTTATGTAAATATCCCCTCCCCCTGGTTGAAATATAACCATAAACATCCCTTGGGAATTACTAAGTCATCTGGACCTTAGTAAGAGCCCCCATCTCTGCATAAATTTCCCCCCAAGGTGTTTGGACTCCTTCCAAAACACAAGAAACCCCCCTTCCAAATGCAAAAAACCCTCCTCGCACATTGTATTTTGGAATTTATTAATTTTGGTTAATAAATCACCAAGCGCCGAAACCCATTACACCATTTTCCTAAAGTCTAAACCCACCTGCGCCGTGAAATATTAAAGGTTTATCGAGTGCGCTCTTTGAATAAACCTCGCGCACTTTCTCCGCCCATCCACCGTCAGATCACCTCCCCCAGATCTGACGACCCTTGTTCATATCGGGTGCCCTCTGGTGTGGGTACATTAGCACCCGATGTCCGACGGTTTTACCGTCGTACACCGGGATAGCTGGTGGCTTCCCATTACATCGGGCCACCCCTGACAGAAACTGGTTCCATATCAAAAGCAGTCTGATGCCCTGCCAAAACCGCCCTCCCCTCATGTAACAAGAGCACCGCGTCATCCAACCACGTCGGCTCCACCTCACCCCTTCCTGCCTGCGCCTGGCCCACGTCACCTACCACCGTGTCCCGCCACGTCATCAACCTGCCATACTGCCATGTCACCCTGCTGACGTCACATCCATACTAGAGGACCCCAATGCTGATGTCATGCTGACGTCATCCGCCGTACATCTGACATCATGCTGACATCAGTAGCCAAAAAAATGGAAAAATGCGCAAGTGTGAAAGTCAAGCTTCGGAGCTCCGGAATGAAAAACAGAGGCAGTTGTCGATGCACGATTAGTGCGAAGTGCATCGCTACGGGAAATGAGCCATATTGAAGAATCTTTAGGGAATATTTTGATTCCTCGGCCCTTTTTGAACCGAAAATGGTAGAAAAGGCCCAATTTTGCCAATTTAAATGTATTTGAAGACAGAGAGAGACCTAGTTCAGAGGTTAGAGAGTATCAGAGCATTTGTGAAGATAAAAAGCATGTCAAAGAGTATCAGAGTAGCGGAAAAGTGTATCAGAGGAGATTTTCTCTAGGATCGAGGCAAATCCAGCATTAAAAGGAAAGCCCTGAAATTCAAGAAGCAATTGAGGACGCATTGAATGCTCACCAACACAAATGACTGCACATTGAACTCACAGGAGATCAGTGGACCAGAACTCAATGCACAGTTATGACAGAAAAACTGCACCAAGCCACAAAGGACATCACATTAATTGAATTTTGATCCAGCTGCCACTGGCGCAGCCCAAAGAAGATTTACTTATAGTTAATTCCAGCATAAGTTAGGTCTAGAAATCTTTTTCCTGCAGACCTGTTAGGTCGGTTGTAATAAATAACTTGAGATATTTTTCTTATATATACCACCCTGAAAAATGGAGTAGGGGTTTGTTGCTTGCTTGATCTTTGTTAGTTCGATATTTTTCTCGAGCAGAGATTCGCACTGTAAATGTGATACTTTCTATAATCAAAGACTGCTGAAAGCATGAATTCCGAAACTGTCTGCTGTGTTTAACTGGTCGAGGAGTGACTATGGAATTCCTGTGCTTCGACATGGTTCAATAAGTGTTTCTTTAACTTTTTTTAGTTTTTATGTTTGTGTTATCATCAATTCACCATCTAAATTGCAGAAAAGAAGAATAGTTTAGGATTTGCTTGGCTGCACCCTAGGCTCAATTTTATGCAATTTCTCCATGTTTTCATCAGGAATAGTTATGAACATGCATACTTAAATGATCTTGTTTACGTTGTTTCTTTCACATATGAATGTCAGTTTAGGAATTCTTAACTGCTCCTAGATAACCATTCATTCACCTCTTTCCCTGTTAGTTAATGAAAGATTCTTGATTGCCTTTCATCATTGACTTTCATCCCATCTTTTCAACAAATTGGTATTGTTCCATGTGTAGCTATCTCGCTCCATAATCCTCTTGTGACCAAGAAAACGCAACAGCAAGCCTCAATCCATGACTCCATGCCCAATGGTTTGAAACTTATTACAATTTTCCTTGCCTCTCTGCTTGGAATTATCTGCCTCATATTCATCTTCCATCCAAACAAAAAATCAAAACCCCTAAACCCAATAACTAGCCTAAAATCATTATCAACAAAGCTAAATCATTAAGAGAGAGCCCTCTATGATTGTAGGTGGGCTAGAACCTGCAATCCAAAGATTGGTTTGTGGTTACCTCGGCTGTATCCCTTCAGGAGCTTAGGGACAACTTGAGTGATAACATAATGGCGACTCCACTGGGGATCTCCTCAGATAATCTCACAAAACCAGTCTAAAGCTCCACAGAGGAAGAAACCAACCTTAAAAAAGTTCGGTCAACCTGCGTTATTAGAAAATTTCCCAAAAAAACAAGTTAGAAGCTGGCTCCCAAGAAGCATTCGCGCTACACAAGATCAAATCCAGATCCGAATCCCCCTGCTGTTTTTGAAAATCCCAACATAATCCCTAAAATCTGCAGAAAGCAAGAGCAACAAGAAGATTGGACTGTTTCTGGTCCTGATACAATCCCACATAATAGCTTTTTAACCCCTGTTAAAGTTTTGTTCCGTTCAATCCCTTCTTCATTGTGATCATCATCCATTTCCCCAACCATTGTATTCACACCTCCATTCACTGCAAATACTACTATTAACACTCCTAATATCCAAGTCACTCCAGATGTTCCACTTATCCCTGTTGTTCCACTTATCCCTGTTAACATGGCTAATAGATATGTGCCCTTACAGCTGCCGGCTAATCCCGGGGCTATGCCTCAGGATTATTAGACAAACATTACCTATTTTGATGGCACAAATTCCTGCACAGCCCTACAACATACAAATAAAATGTAGGATTACTTTGAGAGTTATGAGATTGATGATGACAACATAAGAATGAAGATTTTTGTCCAAAGTTTGACAGATGATGTCAGAACCTGGTTTAGAGCACTTACACCCAATTCCATATTAAATCCAGAAGCCTTATACCAGACATTTATTAACAAATGGTAGAAAAATAAAGACCCCCTACACATATTATCCGAGTATGATACTATCAAAAGAGGACCTCAGGAAACGGTTTTGGACTACTGTGCAAGGTTTAATAACGTTTACAATGCAATACCATAGAATTTGAGACCTCCTCCCGATCTTGCTTTGTACAAATTCCCTGATGGTTTTGATGCTGAAATGGCATATCAGTTAAGGGAAAGAGCCCCTCAAAGCCTTGCAGAGATGCAAGATGTTGCTGTCAGTGTGGAGGCAAACCTAATTGCCAAAAGAAACAGAGCCAGAACCGAGAGAAGAACCACTTTCAAGGAAGAACCCTCAGCCTTAGATCAAAAGCTAGATGCTATCATCAACGGCATGCATAGGCTAGGAGACAGAGTAGAGAGCGTTGAGAGAAAATCATCATGGGAAGGACAACAGTCCAACACCATAAGGAACCTGAACTTCAGGAAAATCAGACCACAAATGCTGGAAGGGCTAGTCCTGACCATGATATTAGGCCTCCTTTCCAAGAAAAATATGTGGAGGCATCCACATCCAGTGAGCCCACAGATGAGACTCACATGAAGCTGATCAATTCGAAAAGGGAACAGCAAATCTTTCTCATGCAAGAGGACCGAAACTACCCTGATGTAAAGCAATTTCAAACCAGGTCGAGAGAGTCTTTTGATTTCAAACAAGGTTATGATTCTGCTGTGTATGAAGTGCACAAACAATATAAGTTAAGAACAAGGACCATTGATGTTCCTGCATCTAGCAGAACAAAGGATAGCAAACAACCCAACAAAATTAAAAACAATGTTGTCATAACAGAACCAACTGATATTGTTGTCCCAAACCCGCATCAGGTAACTGTGGAAGATATAACAAACGCACAATCTCCTATTGATCAGCCTCTATCTTCCTCTCCCTCAAAAGAAAGTCTGAACGACACTCCAAAAAATATTCTCAAAACAGAAATACCACAAACTATCATTCATCATAACGCTGACACTCAAAAAGAAAACATAGAGAGTGTGCCCGAAAAAGAGAAATCTGCTACTACCAACGTTAAGAATTCGTTGGAGAAACCATTCAAATTAGAAGTAGAAATTGGAAAACTCAAGATATCCATTCCCCTCTCAGAACTTGCCAAACATGATGTATATAGGCAACAAATCCAAAGGTCACTTCAACTACTAGAGGTCAGGGATGATGTAAATGTTTTAGATGATACCCCTGAGCTGCTGTTTGGTCCATAAGTTAACGGAAAATCAACATATGGACCTATTCCACCATTTTATGTCAGTCTGCACATACATGACAAAATCTTGCATAATGCTATGTTTGACTCAGGAGCCTCACATAACCTTATGCCCAAAGCTGTAATGGAAAAACTGAACCTTGATATTAAAAAACCCTATAAAGATTTATACTCCTTTGACTCAAGTCAAGTCAAGTGTTTAGGCTTAATCAAAGACCTTTGTGCGTCTCTAGTCCAATTTCCCAACAAGGCAATCCTAATGGATGTAGTAGTTGCTGACATTCCAACGAAGTATGGCATGCTCCTATCAAGATCATGGGGGGTGAAACTGCAAGGATCTCTTCAACTTGACCTCTCTTATGCCACTATATCTGTCTTTGGGCAACCAAAGAGACTTTATAGGGAAACACTGATGAGGTATGTGTTAAGCAGTGAGGAAAAGCCCCAAAATTTTCCAATTTACTCAATCCATTTTGATATGGATTCTTTTATTTTATTTAATAATGACACCAATCCTCTAGCTGATGATAAGCCTTCAGCCTTAGAGCAAGAAACATGTATCAGCGAGGAATCAGTTGCCAATGCCCATGAACTTATCACAATAGTTAAGGCAACTAGAAAACAAGAAGAACCTCTCGAAACATAAATGATAAGTCTGCCCAATCCTCATATAACTGAAACTCTTAATACAAACCTTAAGCAAGAAATCACATGGTATTTAGAGTTTGATGGTTCTGTCAATAAATTAGGAGCAGGGGCAGGAGTATGTATCTACAATACACATGACAATCACATAGAAGGACATGCCTATAGACTAAATTTCAGATGTACAAACAACATGGCAGAGTATGAAGCTCTCCTCTTAGGCCTAAAATTGCTCAAAATCCTAGGAGCTACAAAAGTGTCCATTCTAGGTGACTCCGATTTGATTATACAACAAATGAAAGGTAACTTTGTTACTAATGATAGTAGAATGAGAGCTTACAGGACTGCTACCATAGAAATACTCAATTCTTTCAATGAGTCCAAGCTGGCCAAAATTTCAAGAGACCATAACATTCATGCTCACAGTCTAGCAACTTTTGCTAGCACATGCAAGCTTCCCTTTGAACCAAATCACCGTTTCACTGTTGAGATAAAACATAGACCCTCGGTCCCTAACAATGTTAGGGATTGGCAAGTGTTTCAAAATGATGCCCAAATTAACAATTTCCTTACTCTTGAGGGCAAATTTTCGAACACAAACATTGACATGGATGCCATCAACGATTCCCAACAGCTAACAGAAGAAAATCACCCAGTTGTAACAACTGCAACAACTAAACAAATCCTTAACCCAACTTTTTTTGACAATGCAAACATAGAACAGCTGAAACAAATGTGTTTAGAGGAAATAGCCAGAGTAGAGGATGAGTTTATTGATCTAAAGAGTAATTTTCTACCTGTTGGCCTTACTCCATTAGAAGACATGTTCGATGATAATGATGTACCCAAAAAGCCAAAAATGGAGCCTCTAAATGCTGCTATAGAAGAACACAACGTAGAAACAATAGAACAACCCAAAATGATTAAGTTGTCCAAAAATCTGCCCCTTGATAAAAAACCAAAATATGTGGATTTGTTCAAAGAGTTCCAAGATGTATTTTCTTGGAGTTATGATGATTTGAAGTCCTATGACACCTCAGTGATCCAGCATACCATTCCCTTAAAACCAAATCAAAAACCATTCAAACAGAAACTTAGAAGAATCAACCCCATGCTTCTTCCCCTCACTGAAAAAGAAATAAAGAGAATGTTTGAAGCAGGTATCATTGCACCCATCAGATTCTCTGAATGGGTATCTAACTTAGTTACCACAAGGAAAAAATTAGGAGAGATCAGACTGTGTGTAGACTTGAGAAATTTAAACCATGTCTCTCTGAAAGACCACTACCCTTTGCCTAAAATGGACCATATCTTACAAAGAGTAGTGGGATCATCTAGAATTTCTTTACTAGATGGATTTTCAGGATTTAATCAGATACTTGTTCACCCAGATGACCAAGACAAGACAGACTTTACCACACCGTGGGGAACATTTAAGTACGTTAAAATGCCTTTCGGGCTGAAAAACGCTGGTGCTACCTTTCAAAGGGCAATGGATATTGCATTTTCCAAGGAGATACATGATTTCCTTGTTGTTTACCTTGATGACCTAACCCCATTTTCCAAATCTGACCAAGAGCACCTTAAGCACTTAAGGAAAATTTTCATGACATGCTGGAAATATGGCATTTCCTTGAATCCCGAGAAGTCCCTGTTTTCCCTTGAGGAAGGTAAGCTTCTAGGCCATATCATATCAAAAGATGGGATTAGAATTGATCCTGAAAGAATTCAAGCTATCCTCCAAATCCCCTATCCAAGAAACATAAAATAACTGCAAGCATTCCTTGGGACGATCAATTTCCTAAGGAAATTTATCCCAAACCTAGCTGAGCTAATAAGACTATTGAGCAACATGTTGAAGAAGGATGCCAAGGTAAAATGGTCTCTTGAAACCAAGCAGGCTTTTGAGAGTATAAAAACTGCCTTGGCTTAAATTCCTATCCTCACCAGTCCTCAATTTGATAAAGACTTTATCATTTTTTCCTTTGCATCTGAGCACACTATAGCCGCTGTCCTTTTGCAAAAAGATGATCAAGGTAACGAAAAGCGAATTGCTTTCTTCAGCTGAGCTTTGAGATATGCACCCTTGAAATATCAGATTATGGAAAAGCAGGCTTATGCCCTAGTCAAAGCCATCAAAGATTTCAGAATTTATATCTTATACTCCCACGTGATTGCCTATGTCCCTAACTCTGTTGTAAAGGATATATTAACTCAAGAGGGACTAGAAGGAAAAAGAGGCAAGTGGATTGCCAGCATCCTTGAATACGACATATTGAAATTACAACCCACCAAGCTGATAAAAGGACAAGGTTTAGCCAAACTAATGTCTGAAACAAACTTCCAAGCCTTAGACATTAATCAACTGGACAATGAACCGGAGTTGGCGACTCCGCAGATCAGTGAAACCTTTTTGCAATCCCCATGTTATGCTGATATTTTCTTTGTATTGTTAAACCTGTGTGCTCCCCCAGGATTGTCCAGAACCAAGAAGAGATTTTTAAGGATGAAATCCTCAAAATTTTGTGTCATAGATGGTGCTTTGTTTTGGAAAAATCATGAAGTTGTTTTTCTTAATTGTTTGACTATGAATGAAACTAACAGCATCATGAAAGAATTCCATGTAGGGGACTGTGGAGGAAACTTATATTGGAAGTCCACAGCTGACAAGATTTTAAGGGCTGGTTATTATTGGCCCTCTCTATTTGCAGATGTTAAGAAGTTTGTTGTTTCATGCCAAAAATGCCAAATCTTTGAAGGAAAAAGAAAATTACTGCCCTTGCCCCTTAAGCCCATTTCAACCGAGAAATCTTTTCAATAATGGGGTCTCGACTTCATTGGAGAAATTCATCCCTCTTCCTCAGGCCAGCACAAGTGGATTTTAACAGCCACTGATTATTTCACTAAGTGGATTGAAGCCATTCCAGTAGACAAGCCAACGACTCCACCTTATCCAATTCCTTGAGAGCAATATCCTTTCCAGATTTGGTTGCCCTGAGAAAATCATCACTGACAACGTTGTTGCCTTCAAATCCAAAAAGATGATCAACTTCTGCCATAAATACCACATTACCTTGGTCCACTCCACGGTTTACTACCCTCAAGGTAATGGCTTGGCCGAATCGTCCAACAAAAGCCTCATCAATATCATAAAGAAGTTGCTGGAGGAAAACAAAAAGAACTGGCATAGGAAGCTCACAAATGCTCTGTGGGCAGACAGACTTTCAACTAAGAAATCCATTGGGATGAGCCCGTATGAGCTAGTATATGGCATGGAAGCCAAATTTCCTCCATATTTTGGCATTCCTACTATTAAACTGTTGCAGGAGATTCAGGATGAACCAAATGACATGCAGAGAAGAATTAATCATACCATTCATCTTCAGCAAACCAGAGAGCAAGTCTATGACAGAGCTCAAATGCTACAAGAAAAACTCAAAAAGATGTTTGATAAGAAGGCTAAAGCAGAAGATTTCTGGGTCGGCAGCAAAGTTCTAAGATGGGACTCACGAAGAGAGGACAAGGGCAAACATGAAAAATTTGATTTTCTGTTGAAAGGTCCATACATTATCAGCGCTGCGCAAGGCAATAATACATATTTTCTCAGATCTCTAGATGGCAGCACAGCTGAAGAAGGCCATGTCAATGGCCAAATGCTAAAGCACTACAATGATCCTTTTGAGTGAAAAGAGCAGGCGGTGTTATTTTTCTGTACATAAAATGTTTGTATATATCAGCACTTTGGTTTTATTTTTGTAAGAGTCCATAATACTAAAGCACGCAGAAGAAAGCAGGAAGTGCTTTACAATTTAACAACAAAATAGTTAAGGGAAAGTGTTGTTAGTAGTCCAAAGGCTCAAAACAATCCAACAGTCAGCACTAACAAGTTTCAAAGCACAGCCATAACAGAAGAAATCAAGGCAATCTAACCTATTGTTCTTGTCTTCTCACAAGGAAAAGCCATCCCCAAGTGGAGCCACTGTTAGCCTCCTGTTGCAGTAGGTTACTCATATTTCATGATTGACATTTTTACAGGCCAAATATGTCATACTTTGCATGCTGCAATGCTCCATATTTGCTAAACAATCACCAAGGAAAGAATGCTACTCAAAGTTCATCTACTGCATTCCAATTTTGAAGAGTCATTCCAGTTTTGTAGATTTTTCAGCTAAAGGGAGGTCCAAACAGCTTAATCTTGGTCTCCCTAGGTTTCAATTTCCTATTTTAGAATATAGAGAATGAACAATCTGTCCAAACTGCTTAATCTTGGCATATTTTAGATAGGTAGAGAATTAAAGGAGCCCAACTGCTTAATCTGGGCCCTTGGAAGAAATAAGGGTAGTTTGTAGATAGAAAGGCATAAAAAGAAAAATTGAAATGCTGGGTCTACAAGTCTAAGTGCACCCAAACCAAAAGAAGAAAAAATGTTAGGTAAGTAGGCTGGGTAGGTAGTTTTGAGGTTGCAGAATCTTGATTTCTGTTCATTTCCATGTTTTTAAAGTATCATCTTTACTCAGGTCACAATCATTAGGCAATTTCATATGGAGGAGCTCAAATCAGACATAACTAACTTCCATTTCTTCTTCTTCCCCAAATCATTCACTAACTTCCCCGAAAGAGATCAAGATCTGCTTGATATCTCTTAGTTTCATCATTTTCCATGTCATTAACCTTGGTGAAGATCTGCTTCACTCAAGGAAGGTCCATACTTTCTCTACAAAGATCTATCTCCCCTTTGAAGCCTAAGATCTCTGAAGCTTAGCGCTTTCTTGTCATCTCCATATTAACTACTGACATTATTATTTAACTCCCTATATTTTCCCCATCCCCCTACTAAAACTATGAAAATAATCCCCTTATGTAAATATCCCCTCCCCCTGGTTGAAAATAACCATAAATACCCCCAGGAATTGCTCAGTTTATCTGAAACTTGGCAAGAACCCTCATGCTGCCCCTTCAAACCATCTTCTAATGCAATGGACTCCTTCCAAAGCATAAAATTCCTTTCTAGGTTATCGGACCCCTTTTGAGGCCTCAAATACTCTTCAAAAGCACATACTCACTCCTTCCGATAGCAATAAACCCTTGCTGATTGCCTGAACATTCTTCTGATCCTTGTGAACCCTCTCCAACATGATTATCGCAATCGGAGGTCGCAAGAGTATTATGGCTCGCTGTTGTTTCTTCCTGATGGACGCTCTGCTGATGCCATCCCACGATCAGCATATCGCAATATTTTATACCACATAGGTCTGCCCCTTTCCTTTTTGCCCGATGCGTTATCGCGATATCGGCAATCGGTGGTCGCAAGCATCGCGTTTCCAAAATAAATACCTTCTCATTCTCCTCCAATGCGATATTGCGAACGCATCAAAAGAAGTATATCGCATCGCAGTAACATATGAATTGCCCTACCAACCAAATCATCACCACGTCACCTCGCTGACGTCGTCTGCCGTACAGCTGATGTCATGCTGACATCAGCATCCAAAAAAAGGGAAAAACGTGCAAGCACGAAATTCGAGCTTCGGAGCTCCGAAATAAGAAACGGAGGTAGTTTTCGATGCGTGATTAGTGCGAAACGCTAATTGCGCATCGCTACGGGAAATGAGCGATATTGGGGAATCTTTAGGGAATCTTTTGATTCCTTGGCCCTTTTTGCACCGAAAAAGCCCGAAATTGCCTGATTTTGCCAAATTAAACGAATTTGAAGACAGAGAGAGACCAGCAGCAAAGATTAAAGAGTATCAGATCAAATATGCAGACAGAAAGCATGTCAAAGAGTATCAGGAAGCGGCGAAGACCATCAATATAGCAGCGAAGTGTATTAGAGGAGATTTTCTCAGGGCTCGAGGTAAATCCAACATTAAAAGGAAAGCTCTGAAAGTCAAGAAGAAATTGAAGACGCATTGAAGGCTCACCAGCACAAATGACTGCACATTAAACTCACAGAAGATCAGTGGACCAGAACTCAATGCACAATTATGATAGAACCACTGCACCAAGTCACACAGGACACCTCATCAACTCAACTTGATTCAGTTGCCTCTGGCGCAACCCAAAGGACTTACTTGCATTTAATTCCAGCAAAAATTAGGTTTTTAGAAAAAGTTTTTTCGCAGACCCATTTTAGGTCGGTTGTAATAAATATTTTGAGATTTTTGCACTATAAAAACAACCCTGAAGACTGTATTAAGGGTTGGTTGGTCGATTAGTTGCTTGATTTTTGGTATTTCGATATTTCCTCAAGCAGAGACTCGCACTGTAACTGTGATGCTT
Source organism: Pinus taeda (assembly GCA_000404065.3). NCBI lineage: Eukaryota > Viridiplantae > Streptophyta > Pinopsida > Pinales > Pinaceae > Pinus > Pinus taeda. Next base: position 23,099 of record APFE031551557.1, on the reverse strand, counting down.
TCTATAATCAAATACTGCTGAAAGCATGGATTCTGAAATTGTCTAATGTGTTTAACTGGCCAAGGAGTGATTGTGGAATTCCTGTGCTTCTACATGGTTCAATAAGTGTTTCTTAACTCTGTTAGTTTTTCGTGTTTGTTTTATCACCATTCTGCCATCTAAATTACAGAAAAGAAGAATAACTTAGGATTTGCTTAACTGCACCTTAGGCTCAATTTCTGCAATTTTTCATGTTTTCATTAGGAATAGTTATGAACATGCATACTTAAATGATCTTGTATACGCTGTTTCTTTCACTTATGAATGATAATTTAGGAATTCTTAACTGCTCCTAGATAACCATTCATTCATTTCTCCTCCCTGTCAGTTTTGATGAAAGATTCTTAATTTCCTTTCGATTCCTGACCATCATTCCATCCTTTCAGCAAATTGATAATTGTCTCATGTGTGGCTATCCCGCTCCACAATCCTCTTGTGACCAAGAAAACGCACCAGCAAGCCTTAATCCATGACTCCATGCCCAATGGTTTGAAACTTATCACACCTTACCTTGCCTCTCTGCATGGAATTCTCTATCTAGCATACATCTTCCATCCAAACAAAAAATCAAAAACCCTGGACCCGACAACTAGCCTAAAATCATCATCAACAAGTTAAATCGTTAAGAGAGAGCCCTCTCTGATTGTAGGTGGGCTAGAACCTGCAATCCAAAGATTGGTTTGTGGTTACCTCGACCGTATCCCTACAGGAGCCTAGGGAGAACCTGAGTGATAACATAATGGGGACTCCATTGGGGACTTCCTCAGATAATCTCACTAAACCAGTCTGCAGCTCCACAGAGGAAGAAACTGACCTTTGAAAGTGTTGGTCGACCTGTGTTTTTAGAAAAATTTCCGAAAAATAGATTAGAAGCTGGCTCCTAAAAAGAAAACGCATCATACAAAATCAAATCCTAACCCCAATCGCCCAGCTGCTTTTCAAAATCCGAATTTAATCCCTAAGATCATTAGAAAACAAAAGCAACAAGAAGATCCAACTGTTGCGAGTCCTGAAACAGTTCAGCCAAGCGATGTTCCAACCCCTATCAAAGTTCTATTTCAGTCAACCCCAAGTTCCCCTGATTCATCACCCCCTTCTCCAAGCAGCTCTTCTACACCTCCATCCTATACTCCTACTACCACTACTACTCCTTCTACCCGGGTTGTTCCTGTTATCCCAGTTGCCCCAGTTTTCCACTGATCCCCATTATCATGGCTAATAGATATGCGCCCTTACAGCTGCTTGCTAATCCAAGGGCTATGCCTCCTGAATACTAGACAAAAATCACCTATTTTGATGGCACAAAATCCTACACCGCCCTACAGCATATAAAGAAAATGCAAGATTACTTCAAGAGTTATGAAATCGATGATGACAGCGTCAGAATGAATATTTTTGTTCAAAGTTTGACTGGTGATGTCAGAACCTGGTTTAGGGTACTTACACCCAATTCCATATTAAATCCTGAAGCCTTATACCAGACATTTATTAACAGATGGGAGAAAAAGAAAGATCCCCTACACATACTATCTGAGTATGATACTATCAAAAGAGGACCCCAGGAAATGGTTTTGGATTACTGTGCAAGGTTTAATAATGTTTACAATGCAATACCACAAAATTTAAGACCTCCACCTCATCTCACTTTGTACAAGTTCCCTGATGGCTTTAATGATGATATGGCATATCAGTTAAGAGAAAGAGCCCCTCAAAGCCTTGCAGAAATGCAAGATGTTGCTATTAGTGTGGAGGAAAATCTGATTGCTAAAAGAAACAAAGCTAGAACTGAGAGAAGAACCACCTTCAAGGAAGAACCCTCAGCCTTCGATCAAAAGCTAGATGCTATTATCAGTGGCATCCACAGGCTGGGAGACAGAGTAAACAATGTTGAGAGGAAAACTTCATGGGAAGGCCAACAGCCCAATGCCATAAGGAACCCAAACTTCAGAAAAACTCAAAACACAAACGCTGGAAGGGCCAGTCCCGACCATGATGTCAGGCCTCCTTTCCAAGAAAACTATGCAGAGGGATCTACATCCAGTGAGCCCACAGATGGGACTCATATGAACCTGATAGATTCGGAAAATGAACAGCAAATCTTTCTTACTGAAGAGGACCAAGAATACCCTGATGTAAAACAATTTCACACCAAGTCGGGAGAGTCTTTCAATTTCAAACAAGGCTATGATAGTGTTGTGTACGAGGTACACAAACAATACAAATTGAGAACAAGGACCATTGATGTCCCTGCATCTAGCAGAACAAAATATAGCAAACAACCCAACAAAATTAAAGACAATGTCACCATAACTCAATCAGCTGATAGCTCTGTCCCAAGCCCGCATCAGGTAACTGTAGAGGATATAGCAGACACACAGCCCCCTATTGATCGGCCTCTACCTCCTTCCTCCCCAAAAGAAAATATGAACGGCACTCCAAAAAATCCTCCCAAAGCATAAATACCACAAATTGTCATTCATCATAACATTGACATTCCAAAAGAAAACATAGAGATTATGCCTGAAAAAGAGAAATCTGCCGCTATTAACGCCAAGAACTCATTGGAAAAACCTTTCAGTTTAGAAGCAAAGATTAGAAAACTCAAGATATCCATCCCCCTCTCAGAACTTGCCAAACATGATGTATATAGGCAACAAATTCAAAGGTCACTTCAACTACGAGAGGTAAGGGATGATGTAAATGTTTTAGACGATACCCCTGAGCTACTGTTTGGTCCAGAAGTTAATAGAAAATCAACATATGGACCTGTTCCACCTTTTTATGTCAGTCTACACATACATGACAAAATATTGCATAATGCCATGTTTGACTCAGGAGCCTCACATAACCTTATGCCCAAAGCTGTAATGGAAAGGTTGAACCTTGATGTCACAAGACCATACAAAGATCTATATTCCTTTGACTCAAATCAAGTCAAATGTTTAGGCTTCATTAAAGACCTTTGTGTGTCTCTAGTCCAATTCCCCAACAAGACAATCCTAATGGACGTAGTAGTTACTGACATTCCCACAAAGTATGGCATGCTCCTATCCAGATCGTGGAGAGAAAAATTGCAAGGATCCCTTCAACTCAACCTCTCTTATGCCATTATATCTATCTTTGGGCAACCTAAGAGACTGTATAGAGAAACATTAATGAAGTATGTGGTAAGCAGTGAGGAAAAGCCCCAAAATTTTCCAATTTACGCAATCCATTCCGATATGGATTATTTTATTTTATTTAATGATAACACCAGCCCTCCAACTGATGATAAGCCATTATCTTTGGAACAAGAAGCATACATCAATGAGGAATCGGTTGCCAATACCCATGAAATTGTCTCAACAGTCAAGGCAACCAACAAACAGCAAGAAGAACATCCCAAAACAGAAATTGTAAGTCTGCCCAATCCTCAAAAAACTGAAACTCTTAATACAAACGTCAAACAAGAAATCACATGGTATTTAGAGTTTGATGGTTCTATCAACAACTTAGGAGCAGGGGCAGGGGTATGGATTTACAATACACATGATAATCACGCAGAAGGCCATGCCTATAGACTCAATTTCGGATGTACAAACAACATGGCGGAGTATGAAGCTCTTCTCTTAGGCCTTAAACTGCTCAAAGTCCTAAGAGCTACAAAAGTGTCCATCCTAGGTGAGTCCGACTTGATTATACAACAAATGAAAGGTAACTTTGTTACTAATGACAGTAGAATGAGAGCTTACAGGGCTGCTGCCACTGAAATACTCAACTCCTTCAGTGAATTCAAGCTTGCCAAAATTTGAAGAGATCATAATATTCATGCCCACAGTCTAGCAACCTTTGCTAGCACATGCAAGCTTCCCTTTGAACCAAATCACCATTTCATCGCTGAAATAAAACACAGACCTTCGGTCCCTAACAATGTTAAGGATTGGCAGGTGTTTCAAAATGATGCCCAGATTAACAATTTCCTAAATCTTGAGGGCGAATTTTCCAACACAAACATTGACATGGATGCCATGAACGACTCTCAACATCTAACAAAAGAAAATCAGCAGGCCCTAACAGCTGCAACAGCTAGACAAATCCTTAACCCAACTGTGTTTAACAACGCAAACATAGAGAAGTTGAAACAAATGGGTTTAGAGGAAACAGACGGAGCAGAGGATGAGTTTATTGATCTAAAGAGTAATTTTCTACCTGTCGGCCTTACTCTATTAGAAGACATGTTTGATGACAATGATGTGCCCAAAAAGCCAAAAATGGAGCCTCTGAATGTTGCAATAGAAGAACACAACATAGTAATAGCAGAGCAGCCTAGAATGATTAAGTTGTTCAAAAATCTGCCCCCTGATCAAAAACCGAAATACGTGGATTTTTTCAAAGAATTCCAGGTTGTATTTGCATGGAGATATGAGGACTTGAAGTCCTATGACACCTCAGTGATCCAACATACCATTCCCTTAAAACCAAATCAAAAACCGTTCAAACATAAAATTAGAAGAATCAACCCCATGCTTCTTCCCCTTATCGAAAATGAAATAAAGAGAATGTTTGAAGCAGGTATCATTGCACCCATCAGATTCTCTGAATGGGTATCCAATTTAGTTCCCACTAGGAAAAAAACAGGAGAGATAAGACTGTGTGTAGACTTGAGAAATTTAAACCAAGTCTCTCTAAAAGACCACTACCATTTGCCCAAAATGGACCATATCTTACAAAGAGTAGTGGGTTCCTCTAGAATTTCTTTACTAGATGGATTTTCAGGATTTAATCAGATACTTGCTCACCTGGATGAACAAGACAAGATAGCCTTTACCACACCCTGAGGAACATTTAAGTACGTTAAAATGCCTTTCGGGCTGAAAAACGTTGGTGCTACCTTTCAAAGGGTAATGGATATTGCATTTGCCAAGGAGATACATGATTTCCTTGTTGTTTACCTTGATGATCTAACCCCATTCTCCAAATCTGACCAAGAGCACCTTAAGCACTTAAGGAAAATTTTCATGACATGCAGGAAATATGGCATTTCCTTGAATCCCAAGAAGACCCTGCTTGCCCTTGAGGAAGGCAAGCTTCTAGGCCATATCATATCAAAAAATGAGATGAGAATTGATCCTGAAAGAATTCAAGCTATCCTCCAAATCCCATATCCAAGAAACATAACAGAACTGCAAGCATTCCTTGGAATGATCAATTTCCTAAGGAGATTTGTCCCAAACCTAGCTGAGCTAATAAGGCTATTGAGCAACATGTTGAAGAAGGATGCCAAGGTAAAATGGTCTCTTGAGACCAAGCAAGCCTTTGAGAGTATAAAAACTGCCTTGACTCAAATGCTTGTCCTCACCAGTCCTCAATTCAACAAAGACTTTATCATTTTTTCCTTTGCATCTGAGCACACTATAGCCGCTGTCCTTTTGCAAAAAGATGATCAAGGTAACGAAAAGCCAATTGCTTTCTTCAGCGGAGCTTTGAGAGACGCACCCTTGAAATATCAGATTATGGAAAAGCAGGCTTATACCCTGGTCAAAGCCATCAAAGATTTCAGAATTTACATCTTATACTCCCACGTGATTTCCTATGTCCCTAACTCTGTTGTAAAGGATATATTAACTCAAGAGGGACTAGAAGGCAAAAGAGCCAAGTGGATTGCCAGCATCCTTGAATACGACATTGAAATAAAACCCACCAAGCTGATAAAAGGACAAGGTTTAGCCAAACTAATGTCCGAAACAAACTTCCAAGCCTTAGACATTAATCAACTAGACAATGAAATGGAGCTGGCGACTCCAAAGATCAGTGAAACCTTTTTACAATCCCCATGGTACGTTGATATTTGATTTGTATTGTTAAACTTGTGTGCTCCCCCAGGATTGTCCAGAACCAAGAAAAGATTTTTAAGGATGAATTCCTCAAAACTTTGTGTCATAGATGGTGCTTTGCTTTGGAAAAATCATGAAGTTGTTTTGCTTAATTATTTGACTATGAATGAAACTAATAGCATCATGAAAGAATTCCATGCAGGGGACTGTGGATGACACTTATATTGGAAGTCCACGGCTGACAAGATTTTAAGGGCCGGTTATTATTGGCCCTCTCTATTTGCAGATATCAAGAAGTTTGCTGTTTCATGCCACAAATGCCAAATCTTTGAAGGAAAGAGAAAATTACTGCCCTTGCCCCTTAAGCGCATTTCAACTGAGAAACCTTTTCAACAATGGGGTCTTGACTTCATTGGAGAAATTCATCCCTCTTCCTCAGGTCAGCACAAGTGGATTTTAACAGCCACCGATTATTTCACCAAGTGGATTGAAGCCATTCCATGTAGACAAGCCAACGACTCCACCATTATCCAATTCCTTGAGAGAAATATCCTTTCCAGATTTGGCTTCCCTGAGAAAATCATCACTGACAACGCTGCTGCCTTCAAATCCAAAAATATGATCAACTTCTGCCATAAGTACCACATCACGTTGGGCCACTCCACAGCTTACTACCCTCAAGGTAATGGCTTGGCCGAATCGTCCAACAAAAGCCTCATCAATATCATAAAGAAATTGCTGGAGGAAAACAAAAATAACTGGCATAGGAAGCTCACAAATGCTCTATGGGCAGATAGACTTTCCACCAAGAAATCCATTGGGATGAGCCCTTATGAATTAGTATACGGTATGGAAGCCAAATTTCCTTCATATTTGGGCGTTCCTACTATTAAATTGTTGCAGGAAATTCAGGCTGAACCAAATGACATGCAGACGAGAGTTAATCAAACCATTCATCTTCAGCAAACCAGAGAGCAAGTCTACGACAGAGCTCAAATGCTGCAACAAAAACTCAAAAAGATATTTGATAAGAAGGCTAAAGAATAACATTTCTGGGTCGGCAGTAAAGTTCTAAGATGGGATTCACGAAGAGAGGACAAGGGCAAACATGCAAATTCGATTTTCTGTGGAAAGGTCCATACATTATCAGCGCTGTGCAAGGCAATAATACATATTTTCTCAGATCTCTAGATGGCAGCACAGCTGAAGAAGGCCCTATCAATGGTCGAATGCTAAAGCACTACAATGATCCTTTTGATTAAAAAAAAAAAAAAGGCGGTGTTATTTTCTGTACATAGAATGTTTGTATCTATCAGCACTTTGATTTTATTTTGTAAGAGTCCATGACGCTAAAGCACGCAGAAGAAAGTAGGCAGTGCTTTACAATCTAACAACAAAACAGTTAAGGGAAAGTGTTGTTAGCAGTCCAAAAGCCGAAAACAATCCAACAATCAGCACTAAGAAGTTCCAAAACACAGCAATGACAGATGAATCAAGGCAATCTAACTTGTTGTTCTTGGCTTCTCACAAGGAAAAGCCATACCCAAGTGGAGCCATTGTTAGCCTTCTGCTGTAGCAGGTTACTCATATTTCATGATTGACATTTTTACAGGCCAAATATGTCATACTTTGCATGCTGCAATGCTCCATATTTGCTAAACAGTCACCAAGGAAAGAAGGCTACTCAAAGTTCATCTACTGCATTCCAATTTTGAAGAGTCATTCCAGTTTTGTATAATTCTCAGCTAAAGGGAGGTCCAAATAGCTTAATCTTGGTCTTCCTAGGTTTCAATTTCCTGTTTTAGAATATAAAGAATGAACATCTGTCCAAATAGCCTAATCTTTGTAGATTCTTAGATAGGTAGAGAATCAAAGGAGCCCAACTACTTAATCTGGGCCCTTGGAAGAAATAAGGGTAGTTTGTAGATAGGAAGGCATAAAAAGAAAAAATTGAAATGTTGGGTCTGCAAGTCTAAGTGCACCCAAACCAAAAGAAGAAAAAATGTTTGGTAAGTAGGCTGAGTAGGTAGTTTTGAGGTTGTAGAATCTTGATTTCTGTTCATTTCCATGTTTTTAAAGTATCATCTTTACTCAGGTCACAGTCATCAGGAAATTTCATGTGGAGGAGCTCAAATCAGACATAACTAACTTCCCTTTCTTCTTCTTCCCCAAATCATTCACTAACTTCCCCGAAAGAGATCAAGATCTGCTTGATATCTCTTAGTTTCATCATTTTCCATGTCATTAACCTTGGTGAAGATATGCTTCACTCAAGGAAGGTCCATACTTTCTATACAAAGATCTATCTCCCCTTTGAAGCCTAAGATCTCTAAAACTTAGTGCTTTCTTGTCATCTCCATATTAACTACTGACATTATTATTTAACTCCCTATATTTTCCCCATCCCCCTACTAAAACTATGAAAATAATCCCCTTATGTAAATATCCCCTCCCCCTAGTTGAAAATAACCATAAATACCCCCAAGAATTGCTTAGTTTATCTGAAACTTGGCAAGAACCGTCATGCTGCCCCTTCAAACCATCTTCTAATGCAACGGACTCCTTCCAAAGCATAAAATTCCTTTCTAGGTTATCAGACCCGTTCCGAGGCCTCAAATACTCTTCAAAAGCACATACTCACTCCTTCCGATCACAATAAACCCTTGCCGATTGCCTGAACATTCTTCTGAGCCTTGTGAACCCTCTCCAACACGATTATCGCAATCGGAGGTCGCAAGAGTATTATGGATTGCTATTGTTTCTTCCCGATGGACGATCCGCCGATGCCATCCCGCGATCGGCATATCACAATATTTTATACCACATAGGTGTGCCCCTTTCTTTTTCTCCCAATGCGCTATCGCGATATCGGCGATCGGCGGTCGCAAGCATCGTGTTTCCAAAATAAATACCTTCTCATTCTCCTCCGAATCGCAGTAACATATGAATCACCCTGCTAACCAGATCATCACCACGTCACCTCGCTGACGTCATCCGCCGTACAGCTGACGTCATGCTGACGTCAGCAGCCAAAAAAAGGGAAAAACGCGCAAGCGCGAAAGTCGAGCTTCAGAGCTCCAAAATAAGAAACGGAGGCAGTTTTCAATGCGCGATTAGCGAGCATGACGTCAGCAGCCAAAAAAAGGGAAAAACGCGCAAGAGCGAAAGTCGAGCTTCGGAGCTCCGAAATAAGAAACGGAGGTAGTTTTCAATGCGCGATTAGCGCAAAGTGCTAATCGCGCATCGATACGAGAAATGAGCGATATTGTGGAATCTTTAGGGAATCTTTTGATTCCTTGGCCCTTTTTCGGGCGAAAAAGCCCAAAATTGCCTAATTTTTCCAAATTAAACGAATTTGAAGACAGGGAGAGACCAACAGCTAAGATCAAAGAGTATCAGATCAAATATGCAGATAGAAATCATGTCAAAGAGTATCAGGAAGCGGCGAAGACCATCAATGTAGCGGCGAAGTGTATTAGAGGAGATTTTCTTAGGGCTCGAGGTAAATCCAACATTAAAAGGAAAGCTCTAAAAGTCAAGAAGAAATTGAAGACGCATTGAAGGCTCACCAGCACAAATGGCTGCACATTAAACTCATAGAAGATCAGTGGACCAGAACTCAATGCATAATTATGACAGAACCACTGCACCAAGTCACACAGGACACCTCATCAACTCAACTTGATTCAGTTTCCTCTGGCGTAGCCCAAAGGACTTACTTACATTTAATTCCAACAACAATTAGGTTTTTAGAAAAAAAAATCCGCAGACCTGTTTTAGGTCGGTTGTAATAAATATTTTGAGATTTTTGCACTATGAAAACAACCCTGAAGACTGTATTAAGGGTTGGTTGGTCGACAAGTTGCTTGATTTTTGGTATTTTGATATTTCCTCAAGCAGAGACTCGTACTGTAACTCTGATGCTTTCTATAATCAAAGACTCCTAAAAGCATGGATTTTGAAATTGTTTGTTGTGTTTAACTGGCCGAGGAGCGATTGTGGAATTCCTGTGCTTCTACATGGTTCAATAAGTGTTTCTTAACTCTGTTAGTTTTTTGTGTTTGTTTTATCACCATTCCGCCATCTAAATTGCAGAAAAGAAGAATAGCTTAGGATTTGCTTAACTGCACCTTTGGCTCAATTTCTGCAATTTTTCATGTTTTCATCAGGAATAGTTATGAACATGCATACTTAAATGATCTTGTTTACGCTGTTTCTTTCACTTATGAATGATAATTTAGGAATTCTTAACTGCTCCTAGATAACCATTCATTCACTTCTCTTCCCTGTCAATTTTGATGAAAGATTCTTAATTGCCTTTCATTCTTGACCATCATTCCATCCTTTCAGCAAATTGATAATTGTCTCATGTGTGGCTATCCCGCTCCACAATCCTCTTGTGACCAAGGAAACACACCAACAAGCCTTAATCCATGACTCCATGCCCAATGGTTTGAAACTTATCACACCTTACCTTGCCTCTCTGCTTGGAATTCTCTACCTGGCATACATCCTCCATCCAAACAAAAAATCAAAACCCCTGGACTCGACAACTAGCCTAAAATCATCATCAACAAAGTTAAATCATTAGGAGAGAGCCCTCTCTGATTGCAGGTGGGCTAGAACCTGCAATCCAAAGATTGGTTTGTGATTACCTCGGCTGTATCCCTACAGGAGCCTAGGGACAACCTGAGTGATAACATAAATAAGAGGGCTTAAGGCCTCATTTTAGTTAGTCATTTTGGTTAGCGAATAGTTAGTCATTTTGTAGGCAGAAGTTAGCTAGTGTGTAGTTCGATTTTAGTCAATAGATTAGCTTTGCATTTCAGCACATTTTTAAGCTTTCCCTTGTGGACAGTTTTTGGAATGTAACATTTCTTTTGATCAATAAAGATGAATCCAGCTTGGAACCAGCTCTAAATCTCTCTTAGGAGGCTGTAGCTCTTGGGGTTGGGCCCATCTCAAGCACCCAGTACCTCCTTTGTTTACTTTCATGTGTCTTTGCTGCATTCTTAGAATAAAATTTGTTATTTAGATTTAAATCTTGTTTTGCTATTTAGGTTTTTTTTGATGAGTAAAATATTTTTTCATGCTCAGATTTAGTTGATAGGTTTTTAACAGAAAAAGCTTCAAGAAAAGGGCCATCAAACATCTATGGTTTCACCTCTCCCTCAGTGGGATCAGGAGTTGTGACTAGGATGACTTTGCTGCCCACAAAAACACTGATTTTGCTTTGCCATGCAATCACTAGTGTTTGATTTTCATGTGTAGAAGTTGGTTACAAGTTCAGACTTCCATTTTCTTAGTTCCATGAGATAAAATACATGGTTTCATTGTAGGTCGCACTTATGTTCATTCTCCTTACTAGCAGCTAGCATATTAGGTCAACGTAACTAGGTCTTTGAATTTACAAGTCTTTGTTGGTTCAGATTGGAAAAACGACTTGCAGAGCACCTATACCACTTCTTCATCTACTTATTCTCCATCAGCACCATCCACTCCACCCTCTACTTAGAATCCTTACCTCACGTTCGCCACATTTTCTCACATAACCCTAGTTTTTGTGCAATCATTGCCTTAGCCTTCTTCAAGCCAAGTCAACTTTCTACACCTCCTCACCAATCCATCCACCAGTCCTTAGGCCACTTTAGACCCCTATCCTACATCCAGATCCATCCATGCACCTTCCCTCACTAATCCATCCCCTAGAAGCCGATTTTCAAACATCCTGTAGAAATTTCTGAACATCCTGTAGAAATTCCTGAACATCTTGTAGAACCCCTACAGACTTCCTGTAGAAGCTCACAAATGAGGTTTCTTGAAGGACAAACTCTATGAAACTCTCAGGAAGGGTGTTAGGGATCCCTTAGGCCCTCTATGAAGCTTCCTAACCTCTTCCAAGCATTTCCTCTTGCCGATCCACCTCTGCACAGTCAAACACCAGTTAAAAGCACATGCATAATAATCCTACAAAATCATGCAAAAATACAAAACTATGTTTTCTTCAAATTTTATTATAAAAGTAGCTTAGACACATGCATTTTACCTTCTGAAGTCAATGGCATCTCATTCAGTAGCTTTCATCTTCCTTCTTGCATCAGTAGGACTAGCAGGTAGAATTAGGGTTTGCTGGGGTTTGCGTTTCTTTTTGGCTTTCAGTTTCTTTTCACAAGTAGATTAGCTTCCTTTGAGTTAGCTTTCATCCATCAGCTAAAAAGCTTCTTCTAACAGCTCATAGAAGTTGGATTAAGCTCCTAGCGAACTTGTGCCAGCTAACCAAGTGATAGCTGTGGCAAGAGCTAGTACTTGTGCATACAACACCGTCATTTCCAAGTTTGTTACGAACTACGGGGTTGATAAAATTAAAGAAGGGAGTCGCAGGAGTTGCAACATTATTGCTACAATACTGGGGCCCACCATCTTTTTGGCACCGTTGCCGAGGAAGCATAAGAGTATTGGTGATTGCTGTTTTTCTTCTATTTTCTACTACAACCTTCTGCTAAGTAGTTTACTTCATTTTCATTATTCAATTTCGTTTCTGCAAAAGTAGATTAGCATTTCCTACTTTCATAGATTAGCATTTCAATTCCGCAATTTCATTTCTGCAAGCATAGATTAGCATTTAAATTCCTCAAGCATAGCCTAGCATTTCATTCATGCAATTTCATTTGAGCAAAATAGATTAGTCCTTTCCTGCTTTCATTTCAATTCCGCATTTTCATTTCAGCAAGATAGTTAGTTGCAGTTCAATCTATTTTAGTTTTACAAGTACAAGAAGAAAAATAAAAAAATCAACCAAAAAGATTTTTTTCATGCCTTGTAGGAGTAGAGATAAGTTAGAAAAATGATTTCACAACACCCCGCACTGCTTCACACAGCCAACCTTCTCTCTTCTTCGATGGATGTGATTAAGAAGAACCCTTGGGCAGACATCAAGGAATATTTAAAGAACCTCTAGGGGAGGAGAAGAAAAAATTCCACTGTAGCAAATGGCTACAACCAGAAATGTTGGGAGTAGTACTTTTTCTTCCAACTCAATCCTTAGAGGTGAATGTGAGAATCTGATGGAAGATTTCAAGAGTGAGATGAGGCAGTTTCTTGCCATGCAACTGGATACCTTAAAGATCCAAATGAAGCAAGAGGAAGCCAAGAGGGCTTCGACCATCTTTTGTCCCAGGTGCACTAGAAAGCATCCTAGGCATGAATGTCCATTGTACTTCATAGAAGTGTGTTTTGTCTCTGAAGAATACCATCCTACAGATCAGTGCCCTTCCTTGCCTGGAATCAAAGTTGCATATCAAAGGGCCAAAGAAGTCATTGAACCACACTATTTCATGAACCAAAGGAGGTCACATGGACCCATACCTTACCAGCAGGAACTGCAAGGGACATCCGTGACCTATTACGACCCCTATCAAGCCACTTTCATACCTTCTTGGGGTCCCCCTGCTCATCCTTCCTGGTTCACACCTCCTCCTTGTTCCTTCACTGATCCATATTATGCTCCTCCAGTTGCTCATTCGTTTCACTCTTATGCTCAGCCACAGCCTCAGTGGAATACACCTCATCAGGGGTGGAGGCCCCAATACAACACTCCTCTCGCTCATTTTCCTCCACCGCCTGCTCATCCAAAACCATCGCCTCCTTCTCCACCAAGGCAACCCCAAATTCCTGCCCAACCATAACCCCATCCACATCCATCTCTAATATACACCCCCACTCAACTACCCATACCACCATTCCCAAAGCCATACAATGGAGTAGCTCAATCCAATTGCAAAGCTGAGCCACACCATGTCCAAATGACTCCTCTTGAGCTCAATGATCTTCACCAAAGCTCAGGAAGAGTGTTGCAAAACATATATTATATTGACAACATTGAAGAACCACATCCAACAAAAGAAGATTCAAATGAGGAGATCAAAGAACCATGGGCTGCACTAGATGAAGGGAAGACATCAGAAAGAGATCGAGAGAGCTCCCTCATGGTTACCATCAAATCCTCCATGTATTCAAGAGAAAACTCAGCAAAAAGAGGAAGATGTGAAGGTCATGATAAAAGAAGATATGGATAATGATCCAGATCAGCAAAAGGGACAAGGATATCAGAGCTATATTGAGATATGGTTTCAGATGGCCACTAAGTTGCAGTAGTACTCTCTTCTTCAGCTATGCCTAATCCCTTCAAAGTCGAATCATTTGTTCTTTGAAATCCGGATAGCTGTCAAAGAATGCATTTCGAGCCTCCACATCATTTTGTCTCTAATCTCGATGTGCACATGGCTCCATTGGAAGTCTTCTTATACTTGAGAACGATTTTATTTTTCAAGTAGGGTAGGGTAGAAAAAAAAAAATGAAAAAAAAAAAAATGAAAAAAATGGAAATAAGAGGAAAAATCTAAGGTGAAAAGCTCCTCAGAGGCGCCTTAGATTGGCTCATTGATTGAAAACCTCCATGAGGCGGTCAGTGGGTTGAAAAAAAAAGAGAAAAGAAAAAAAGAATAAGATCCTTGTGTGAAACTCTCCCTTGGAGGCGCCTAGGGCAGGCAATTAGGGTGAAAACCTCCATGAGGCGCCCTAGTTGTTTTCAAAAAAAAAAAAGAGAAAAAAGAACAAAAAAGAGAAAAAAATAAATCTAATTTCCATTGAATAATTGCAAGTTGTAAGAAGGACACTGCAGGTCAGGAGGATCTTTGAAAACAAAGGCAGAGGAAGGTCTAAGCTTTCTATAGGAAGCTACAGGCGTTTCTACAGGAAGTTTTGTATTTCTACAGGAAACATCTTGTAGAACCTTCAAGCAAGCCAGATTCAATTTTGGAAGGGAATCTAAAGCTTGGAATCTATTGGTTAGGCTTGCAAGCATCCATGTTTCCATTCCTCACCCTTTTCCATCATTTTTTCCACCTCATTGTGCTTCTTCTATGAAAACTGTGTTTTCTACAGGAAGTTTTGTGTCTTCTACAGGAAGCTTACAAAAAAGCCAAATTGATCTCCAAAGAGAACCTGAAGGCTAAGAATATGTCCAGAAGGCCTACACACATCCATGTTTCCATCCCTCATCTTTCTCCATCATTTTTTCCATATCATTGTGCTTTTTTCCTAAAAATTGTGTGTTCTACAGGAAGTTCCTATAGAAATTAAAGGAAGCTAGAAATGGATTGCAAAAAGGTAGTTTGGCGAACATAATAGCTTCCTCAAGGGTTCAGAAGTCCTCCTGCAATATTCAAACTCCTCCTCCATCATCTCCATGTCTGCATCACAGCCCAAGCCCAGTTTTCTTTCCATGCAAAAAATTGCAGAATGCCTTGAAACAAAAATACCTAGTGCTGGAATTTGTTTTTTTTCATAGCTTGCAAACCGTGCATCCATTTACAAAACCGTTTTACAGGGAGTTGTATAGGGATGATGGAAACATACCCAAGCAATTTCAGCAAATTCTGGTGCACGATTTCCAAGAAATCAACCTCCATCACCTTCAGCCATTTTTGCATTTTCTCCATATCCATGCATCTGTTTCAAAACATGTTTTATGGGGAGATGCACATGGGTGATAGTAGCCTACCCAAGCAGTTTCAGCCGATTCTGATGCACGGTTTCCGAGCAATTGATCTCTGAAATCTTCAGCCATTTTCCATTTTTCTCGAAATCTGTGCATCCATTGACCACAATTTTGTTATGGGAGGTGCGTCATGATGATAGAAACACGCTCAACAAGTTTTAGATCAATCCGGTTTACCGTTTGGAAGCAATGGCGAAAACAAGTTCTGGTCCGGTGAAAATTCAGCAGCAGCAGCTTAAAGGTGCAGATTTGAATGTGGAAACAAATGCCTGTAGCTTAGATCTAGTCAGAAGACACCTACACAAGGAAAACAACGAAAAATCACCAGCCAAGCCCTCATGCAACCAAAGAAACTAGTGCATGCAGAAATAACTAGCCAGAACACCTCACAGCAGCCATTTGACGGTACGTGACTGAAACTCGTTCTTCTATTGCACAAATCTAATTTAGAAACTGCATGAATGAATGGAATGGTGGAATTGAGCCACGAATATAGCAAGATTAAGCCGATAGTTCCTTTTCCAATTCTCTATCAATTAGCCAGGAATCATGCAACGTATGTGTTAGACAACTCACGTGAAATTAAAAAAAAGAAAAAAAGAAAAAAACAGGGAGTGTTAGCCGTTTGAACTCTAGTGCAACTGATCAATAAGAAAACATATAGTTAATAAGTAGAATTGCAGTCTACATGTGGCCATGTACACCTGGCCACTTCACTCCCTCACCAAGAATCACGCCGCAATGAAAAATGCTCGGCTGAAACTCACACCACCTGTTGTCCATTTGCACTTGACTGAAGTATGCATCCTCCGCTTCCACGAAATGTTGAACTAGTCATCCTCCACTAGTTTCTACCTATTTTCGAAATTATCCAGCGTATCAGGCTCGCTCAGAGGTGCAGGGGCACTCTACAAGCGTTTCTACAGGAAGACATTCTACAGGAAAGTACAGCAGAGCCTTCCAGAGTAGAAAAGCCTGGATTTTTCTGCGACAAATTGGGAATCTCGAAAGTAGTAGGATTGAAAAAACACTCTTCCATGCATGATACATCTGAAAGGTGGCGAATTAAAACTATTTTTGAATAAGAAAGTATGAAACAAATCTGCATGTGGGTCAAGAATGGTAGTTTTCCTGTGTGATACACGAAATTTTTCAGTTGGTTCTGCATCACATTCCCCTCCACGGTTCCTATTAAAAAAAATTTCATGTACAAGAATTAAAGCACTGTGAGGACTAACATGTGCATGAATAATGTGAAATTGATGTGGTTGTATGCATGCTGGGGATGAAAATTAAGCTCTACACTTTGTCTGTGGGAGCCTAATTCCCTTCTGACAGTTGAGTATTTGGGCAACAAAAGTCTTGAAACGAGGGAATTGTTGTTCATTGATATCAAACAACTGAAGAATTCTTCCATGAGTCCAGGAGGAAACTATAAACAACATTTCTGTTTCTAAAAAAAGAATAAGAAAAATGGAGCACTCTTACCATGCTAGGGGATTCATGATTCATCATTATCCATGGTTGTCATGTGAAATTACACTTCATCCAATAGTGAGGAAAAGGAGCATATTGAGGCAGAGAAGCTAACTAAGGGTAAGGAAATTAAGGGTAAGAAGACCCAGGATCGGCCACCATAGGAAAAGCAAGAAGAAAAACAAGACAAAGGCCAAGCTACCAAGGCCAAAGCTGTGGGTGAAATAAAGGCACAAATGCCAAGGGATAAACGGTTGCAAATCAGGGCAGAGAAGACTAAAAAAGTAGAAACAAGCCAAGGCAACCATAGCACAGGTCAAGGAGAAGGAACCCCCAACCAAGCAGACCAAAACAATTGAAACAATTTCTACAGGAAGCCAAAAATCAGCTACAAGACTTTCTACAGGAAATCCTGAAAAAGGGAAGAAGAAGGAGAAATCGGCCGAAATCCTAGCTAGGGAGACGGAAGCTGTGCTGGCCACACTAAGTACCTCTCCCAAGCTGAAGGAGAAGTGAAAGAGGGAGCTTCCATTATATTTTAAGGCAAGAAAGAGCATGTAGATAAGAACTGGTAGA
Source organism: Pinus taeda (assembly GCA_000404065.3). Lineage (NCBI taxonomy): Eukaryota > Viridiplantae > Streptophyta > Pinopsida > Pinales > Pinaceae > Pinus > Pinus taeda. The sequence continues at coordinate 5,637 of APFE031551557.1, read as the reverse complement.
CCCAAACCACAGTCAAAGGAGAAAATTGTCATTAAGGACACAAAAGCTAAATAAAAGGAGGAGCCTACTTCAAAGAGATCCATCATCTATGAATGAGGAAGCCAAAAGCCTTCACCTAGACAGAGCAAATTAAGATGATGGACTCATAGACAGTTCTACAGGAAGCTGAGACAGTTCTACAGGAAGCTGAGAATTCTCTATAGGAAACTCGGGCTAAGCTAAGAGAGACCAAGAAATTGGAGGAAAAGGTGGCCAAACAATCACAGGAAGAAGGAAAGATAGGGAAACATCTGATGAGCAGTAAAGAGAGGACAAATTGCAGGCTAAGGTTGAGGCACTAACAAAAGTGCTACAAGAAAAAGAGCACAGGCAGTGGGAAGAAGCAGAGAGAAAAGCATGGTTTCATGATCAAGAAGAGGACATCACTTCAGAATCTTGGCATGACAAGGAGGCCACCAAGGCCATCAAAGATGAGAAAATAGATTAGTTGCTCAGAGGATGAGCAACACTTTCAATAGGGGGGTGATGATGAGCCGCAAAAATGGATAATTATTTGGGCTCATTCAACCTCCTAATTCGACTTAATCCACCATTCTCATTAGTTTATTGCATTTTTTTTATTATATTTATGCTAATAGAGTGAATTGGGTTAGTCATTATGCCAACAAGTCTAATGTGTGCTTTTTGTAGCCTTTTTGGTCAATTTGGAGACAAAATTGAAGGTTTTAATGAGCACTTGGCAGCCAAATTCGTGGGAGAACAAGGGAGAGGATTTGTAAGAAGGTGTCCCCTTCATTTATGGACCCTTACCTCGAATTCTCCACCATTAGCTCGGAGTTCAAGGGCCACCAAATAAATTATCACAAAGGCAGCCAAGAAAGTCAAGTAGGACTGTTGTTAACTACAAGTTTTGGGCAGTCGAGTCCCTAAAGTTTAGGAGGACTGTTGGGGTCCTCAATTTGTATAAATAAGAGGGCTTAGGGCCTAATTTTGGTTAGCCGGTAGTGAGTCATTTTGGTTAGCCAATATTTAGTCATTTTGTATTCATTTTGTAGTCATTTTGTAGTTCGATTTTTAGGCAGTAGATTAGCTTTGCTTTCAGCACATTTTCAAGTTCTCCTTGTGGACAATTTTTGGAATGTAAGATTTCTTTTGATCAATAAAGATGAATCCATCTTTGCACCGCTCTAAATCTCTCTTAGGAGGCTGTAGCTCTTGGGTTGGGCCCATCTGAAGTGCCCAATACCTCCTTTGTTTACTTTCATGTGTCTTTGCTGCATTCTTAGAATAAAATCTGCTATTTAGATTTAAATCTTGTTTTGTTATTTGGATTTTTTTTTATGAGTAAAATAGCTTTTCATGCTCAGATTTAGTTGATAGGTTGTTAACAGAAAAAGCTTCAAGAAAAGGGCCATCCAACATCTGTGGTTTCACCTCTCCCTTAGTGGGATCAGGAGTTGTGACTAGGATGACTTTGCTGCCCACAAAAACACTTATTTTGCTTTGCCATGCAATCACTAGTGTTTGATTTTCATGTGTAGAAGTTGGTTACAAGTTCAAACTTTCGTTTTCTTAGTTGCATGAGATAAAATACGTGGTTTCATTGCAGGTCACACTTCTGTTCATTCTCTTTACTAGCAGCTAGCATATTAGGTCAACGTAACTAGGTCTTTGAATTTACAAGTCTTTGTTGATTCAGTTGAATGTACAAAGTGTAGAGCATCTCTACCACTCTTTCATCCACCTAATCTTCATCAGAGCCATCTATTCCATCTCCTAGCTAGGTTCGTCATCTCACATCTGTCCTTTTGCCTACGTAACCCTACATTTTTGTGTAATCATTGTTTCAGCCTTCTTTGAGCTAAGTCAACCTTATACACCTTCTCACCGCTCCATCCACCAATCCCTGGGGCACTCCAGGCCCCTATCCTACCTCCATATCCATTCATGCATCTTCCCTCACTCACCCATCCTCTAAAATCCAATTTTTAAACATCCTGTAGAAATTTCTGAACATCCTGTAGAAATCTCTGAACATCTTGTAGAAACCCTCCAGACTTCTTGTAGAAGCTTACAAGTGAGGTTCCCCGATAACCAAGCTTTCGGAAAATCTATGGAAGAGTTTTAGGGACTCTTTATACCGTCTCTGAACCTTTCCAACCATTTCCAAGAATTCCTCTTCCTTGATCCACACCTGCACAGTAAAGCACAATTCAAGCATATGCATGTGAAAATTGACAACTTAATCAAAAATACAAAAAGATACTTTCTTACGACAAAGGTAGTTCAAACACATGTTTTTTTACCTTAATAGAAGTAATGGCATCTGTTTTAGTAGTTTTCACTCTCATTGTTGCATCAGTAGGACTAGCTGGTAGAACTAGGGTTTGCTAGGGTTTGCGCTTTCCTTCAGTTTTTCAGTCACTTCTCGCAAGTAGATTAGCTTCCTTTGAGTTAGCTTTCATCCATCACTTAAAAGCTTCTTCTAAGAGCTCATAGAAGTTGGCTAAAGCCCCTAGAGAACTTGTGCCAGCTGACCAAGAGAAACAAGACAAAGGCCAAGCTACCAAGGCCAAAGTTGTGGGTGGAATAAAGGCACAAATGCCAAGGGAGAAACGGTTGCAAATCAGGGCAGAGAAGATTAAAAATGTACAAACAAGTAGGGACACACCCAAGGAAACCACAACACAGGTCAAAGAGAAGGAACCCCCAGCCAAGCAGAACAAAACAGTTGAAACAATTTCTACAGGAAGCCAGAAATCAGCGACAGGACTTTCTACAGGAAGTCCTGAAAAAGGGAAGTAGAAGGAGAAATCGGCCGAAATCCTAGCTAGGGAGGTGGCAGCTGTGTTGGCCGCCCTAAGTACCTCTCCCAAGCTGAAGGAGAAGTGAAAGAGGGAGCTTCCACTATATTTTATGGCAAGAAAGAGCATGCAGATAAGAACTGGCAGACCCAAACCAAAGTCAAAGGAGGAAATTGTCATTAAGGACACAAAAGCTAAATAAAAGGAGGAGCCTACTTAAAAGAGATCCATCATCTATGAATGAGGAAGCCAAAAGCCTTCACCTAAAAAGAGCAAATTAAGGTGATGGACTCATAGACAGTTTTACAGGAAGCTGAGACAGTTCTACAGGAAGCTGAGAATTTTTCTATAGGAAACACGGGCTGAGCTAAGAGAGACCAAGAAATTGGAGGAAAAGGTGGCCAACAATCATAGGAAGAAGGAAAGACAAGGAAACATCTGATGAGCAGCAAAGAGAGGACAAATTGCAGGCTAAGGTTGAGGCACTAACAAAAGTGCTACAAGAAAAGGAGCATAGGAGTGGGAAGAAGCAGAGAGAAAAGCATGGTTTCATGATCAAGAAGAGGACATCACTTCAGAAGCTTGGCATGACAAGGAGACCACCAAGGCCATCAAAGATGAGGAAATATATTAGTTGCTCAGAGGATGAGCAACACTTTCAGTAGGGGGTGATGATGAGCCCCAAAAATGGATAATTATTTGGGCTCATTCAACCTCCTAATTCGACTTAATCCACCATTCTCATTAGTTTATTGCATGTTTTTTTATTATATTTTTGCTAATAGAGTGAATTGGGTTATTCATTATGCCAACAAGTCTAATGTGTGCTTTGTGTAGCCTTTTTGGTCAATTTGGAGACAAAATTAAAGGTTTTAATGAGCACTTGGCAGCCAAATTCGTGGGAGAACAAGGGAGAGGATTTGTATGAAGGTGTCCCCTTCATTTATGGGCCCTTACCTCGAATTCTCCACCATCAGCTCGGAGTTCAAGGGCCACCAAATCAATTAGCACAAGGGCAGCCACGCAATTCAAGTAGGACTGCTATTAACTACAAGTTTTTGGCAGCCGAGTCCCTAAAGTTTAGGAGGACTGTTGGGGTCCTCAATTTGTATAAATAAGAGGGCTTAGGGCCTCATTTTGTTTAGCCGTTTGTTAGTCATTTGGTAGCTAGTATTTAGTCATTTTGTATTCATTTGTAGTCATTTTGTAGTTCGATTTTTATGCAGTAGATTAGCTTTGCTTTCAGCGCATTTTCAAGTTCTCCTTGTGGACAGTTTTTGGAATGTAACATTTCTTTTGATCAATAAAGATGAATCCAGCTTTGCACCAGCTCTAAATCTCTCTTAGGAGGCTGTAGCTCTTGGGGTTGGGCCCATCTCAAGTGCCCAGTACCTCCTTTGTTTACTTTCATGTGTCTTTGCTGCATTCTTAGAATAAAATCTTCTATTTAGATTTAAATCTTGTTTTGTTATTTAGGTTGTTTTTGGATGAGTAAAATAGTTTTTCATGCTCAGATCTAGTTGATAGGTTGTTAACAGAAAAATCTTCAAGAAAAGGGCCATCAAACATCTGTGGTTTCACCTCTCCCTTAGTGGGATCAGGAGCTGTGACTAGGATGACTTTTCTCCCCACAAAAACACTGATTTTGCTTTGCCATGCAATCACTAGTGTTTGATTTTCATGTGTAGAAGTTGGTTACAAGTTCAGACTTCCGTTTTCTTAGTTGCATGAGTTAAAATACATGGTTTCATTGTAGGTCACACTTCTGTTCATTCTCTTTACTAACAGCTAGCAAATTAGGTCAGCGTAACTAGGTCTTTGAATTTACAAGTCTTTGTTGGTTCAGATTGGAAAAGCGACTTGTAGAGAACCTGTACCACTTCTTCATCTTCTTATTCTCCATCAGCACCATCCACTCCACCCTCTACTTAGAATCCTTACCTCACGTCTGCCACATTTTCTCACACAACCCTAGTTTTTGTGCAATTATTGCCTTAGCCTTCTTCAAGCCAAGTCAACCTTCTACACCTCCTCACCACTCCATCCACCAGCCCTTAGGCCGCTTTAGACCCCTATCCTACCTCCAAATCCATCCATGCACCTTCCCTCACTCATCCACCTCCTAAAAACCGACTTCCAAGTTTCCTGTAGAAATTCTAGAGTTTCCTGTAGAAATCCTGAAGTTTCTTGTAGAACCCCTGCAGACTTCCTGTAGATGCTCACAAGTGAGGTTTCCTGATAGCCAAACCTTGTGAGACTCTGGGGAAGAGTGTTAGGGACTCCTTAGACCCTCTTTGAACCTTCCCAACCTTTTCCAAGAATTTCCTCTCGCCAATCCACCTCTACATAGTCAAAAGCTAGTTAAAAGCACATGCATGATAATTCTAACAACTTATTCAAAAATACAAAAAGATGTTTTCTTCATATAGTGATAACTTAGACACATGCATTTTACCTTCCTAGAAGTCAATGGCATCTCTTTCAGTAGCTTGCATCCTCTTTTTCACTTTAGTAGGGCTAGTTGGTAAAATTAGGGTTTACTAGGGTTTGCATTTCCTTTCCGCTTTTCGGTTTCTTTCCGCAAATAGATTAGATTCCTTTGAGTTAGCTTTCATCCATCAGTTAAAAAGCTTCTTCTAAAAGCTCATAGAAGTTGGCTTAAGCTCCTAGCGGACTTGTGCCAGCTGACCAAGTGACAGCTGCGGCAAGAGCTAGTACTTATGCATACAGCACTGTCGCTTCCAAGTTTGTTACGAACTACCGGGTTGATAAAATTAAAGAAGGGAGTCCCAGGAGTTGCAACATTATTGCTACAATATTGGGGCCCACCAGT
>APFE031551553.1:0-14427 GCA_000404065.3 Pinus taeda | reverse complement strand
TTCAACTAGATCTTGCTAAGATTTTAAGCTTACGCAAATTGTGAGTAGAAGTAGGTTATAGTATTTTTCTTTGGTTATATTGCATCACTAGGTTAATCTACAATTATATTTTCTACATAGGTCTCAGAGAGAGATTTGTAAAGAATTTGTAGAATTTCTACATGTTATCAGAGCCTATTTTATTGGAGCTGTAAACATTATACAGAGAAGATAATTCGAAGCTTGAAGTTCAGACTTGCAAGTGCAAATCGAATTCATATCATACTTCAAGGTTGGCCAATGGCGTTCTATGGCTTGAGACTCGAGAATGCCTTGGAAGGTAGCTCGAATTAAATAACATGGAAAGATCACATGGAGGCTATATTAGAAGACAATGGCTTGAAGGATTTCATTGATCAAGGAATCCCAAAACTAGCTTCAACTAATGCACAAGAGTTGGCTGAGTGAAAGCAGTGTGTGGCAAAGGCGAGACAAATCATCCTTGAGGAAGTTTGAGACCATATTGCCTCGAGTCTGCATGGGAAGGATACTCCATATTCATTGTGGAATACATTGAAGGACCTCTACCAGAATAGTAGCAACTAGAGGAGATTGGTGCTCAAGGATAAGCTTTGAAGAATCAAGATGGATAAGGGTGATACTATTTCCACATATATGAACAAGCTCACCACCTACAGAGATGAGCTTGCCAGTGTGGGAATAACTACTGCCGATGATGATATGGTAAGCCTTGCTCTACTTGGCCTTCCAAAGAGTTGGAATAACTACTAGGACTCTATGAATGGAAGGGAAAACTGTCGGATTGGGAATGATTGTGGTCAAATCTAATGTAGGAGGAGATCAGGAGGAGCACACGAGATGGTTCTTCATCCAAGGATGGTGATGAAGAAAATTTGGCTTTAGCGAGTAAGGCAAGGAAAGGGAAGGGGAAGGCTTCCAATTCCAAATCAAATTCTTCTCATGGAGGGAAGAAGGGTGACAAGTCTAAAGTGAGATGATTTAATTTTCATGAGATGGGACATTATGCAACTAATTGCCCATCGAAGAAGTCCAAGAAGGGATCCTCGGAAGGATTGGAAAGTGAGGCATTAGCCTCTCAGTTCGAAATGGACTTTACCCTCATTGCAAGCATGGTGTCATCAATGATGGGTTGTGTTTGGTATCTTGACAGTGGAGTCTCATTCCACATGATCGGCGATAAAAGTTTATTTAGTGCCTTGGAGGAGAAAGACCTCAAGATGCACATAGAGATGGGTGACGATGGAAAGTATAGTGTTCCAATAGTGGGCATGGTTACTTTCCAGAGGGAGCATGGACCTCCTATCACCCTGACAGATGTGAAGTATGTGCCTGGACTGAAGAAGAACTTGATATCAGTTGCGATGTTGGAGGACAAAGGCTATGATCTTGTCTTCAGTAAGGGAAAGGTTTTCCTTAGACACATCACCACGAGACAGGTGAAACAGATTGGTTCAAAAGTTAAGAACCTGTATGCTCTTGAGGTTCAAGATGCATGGAAAGCCTTGAGGAGCAAGGAAAATGTTAGAGACTTGGCGGTTGAGAGGGAGAGTAAATTACCTCTCAATATACAACCCCAAAAGAAGTCTCAGACAATTGTGGAGGAGCTACAATTGGAGAAGAAGAGAGGAGACCGAGTGAAGAGATCCACTCATGCAAATACCTCCATTAGGGGGGAATTTCAATCCAAGTGGGCAGAGAGATCACATGCAGCCTTACCTCCAGGTGTGAGGTGGGGCGATGTGAAGTGATGGTACCAAGAAAGTTGAAATTGGGCAGCGTCCATTGAGAGGTTTTATCTCATGGGTTGTACCTTGCTACAGGAGCCCAAAGTACATAGTAGTAGGAGGAATCAGTGGGATTGATGCAGTCAGAGATCAAAGTGACAGAGGCTAGAGTAGTCAGATATTGAAGAGCACAGAGAAGGTTTGACAATAGTGCAGAAAGGTAGAGTCAGTAGAAGCGCAAAGTTTTCAGTTGACAGAGGAAATAACAGTCAGAGACTTTGATGACAGATGCATCATACTGATTAAGGTTGGATGTTTCTTTTTGTTTATGAAGTTGTTGGAGCAACAACACTGGAGAGAAGTTTTGCATGCATAACATTCCAAAGGTTCATGATTGGGATCAAGTTGAATTCCTTTTTTGTTGAGAGGGAGTGTTGAAAATAGCAACAAGAAATGATACAAATAAAATCCAGAAATTCCAATTTTAATTTGTCCTTGAATTAAGATTGAATTGAGTCTCACTAGCTGCTTTGAAATAATTAATTAATTCATTATGGATTAATCAGTTGGAGAAATTCAAGTTAGAATTCTTTCTGAAGTCATGCAATAGCTATCCCTTAAATTAAGGAGATAAGATTGAGTTATATTTGAGTTGTAATTAGTTAACTTAGTTTACTGAGTTAATTCCAGTTAAATTAGTTCCAAACTATTTGAGGAACTAATTGTGAGTTATCAGTCAGTTGATGCATGCATGCACTCAACTAGTGTACTCCAGATAACTGAAGATTCCCTCATCAGAAAGTCATGCATGTCTATTCTGAGAAATACCTAGTTGAGCTAAATTTCAAGGACAATGTACTATCAGTTGCATGTGTTTTCCTGTAAAGGAAACTCATGCATACAGTCAAGGTAAGGTTCCTTGGAGGATTGCATAGTTTTGATAGTGTTAGAGCAGTGTTCCACTTGGTGAGGTGAGAATGATCCACTAGGAACAACGCAAGGAAATAGGAGCTTGGAGGGAAAAGATGAAGGCTTGTGAGAAGCCAGGATTGGCTATGAGCATCTGTGAGGATTGTATTGAGAGTTGGCTAGCTATGAGAGCTAAGGCTTTGTATAATTCTTATGTATTTCCACCTTGTATGATAATACAGATAGTAGGGTTTTTAGTTGAGGGTTTCCCCAATGTATTTTCTTGTGTATTGTGCATTGATTCTTCTTATTCTAGTTATATGTGTTCAGCTCGATCTTTCTCAATCTTTAAGCTTCCGCAAATTGTGAGTAGAATTAATTTATAGTATTTTTCTTTGGTTATATTTCACTATCAGGTTAATGTACAATAAGATTTTGTACATAGGTCTTAGAGCGGGATTTATAGATAATTTGCAGAATTCCTACATTTTCTTATTAGATTACATGTAATAGCAGTTGTTGGATATGTTTTTATGGATTTATGGGTTCATCTAGGTCTAATGCTAATTGAATATGCCTATAACTATTATGAATTGTTATCATTAAAATGCACTCCATGTATCTTAACACTTCATTTAAACATCCTTTTCGTATGTTTCATGTTGAACTTCAATGAACACGATTATTAAGTTTAAGCCTTGTGCCTTGGTTTTCTTTCTTCTTTTATTCTTCTATCTGATATACTACAAATGACCTAAAATTGCATGTGCATATGATGTTGGCTGCTCGATCCAAATATTAATCCTTATGTGAGTTATATTTGGCATCCAACTTTGTATTTCTCCCCTTAAGGTTCTAAGTCAATTTCATCTCAAATATGTTAAATACTAAGTGTAATAGAAAATATCAACATATCTTTGAAGCACTCATCAATATGTCTTAGGCACTGGTCTCCTTTCAACCCAAAGGCTGTCTCTAGGAGCTACAATAGAATCTAAGATAGATGTGCCTTTAAGAGATTCAATATAAGGTCTCTTTTTCTTAGAATTATAATAGGAGGCTTGATTCCCTTTTCAAGATGACCGATGCTTGAATTTATGTCCTTTTGAAGTGTGTTTATATCCTATACAAGAGGAGATATAGACTTGTTTATTTATAAGATTGAAATTACTCCTAGATTTCCAATAGGGAATTATCCCACATTTTATTTGAGGCTAATCAGGGAATTGATCCATGCTTGAAATATGACAATCTAAAAAAGCAACGTGATCGTAATTTCAATGTCTTGATGAACAAGTGTAGAGTATGGATTTTGGAATTCTTTCAACAAGACTTAAGCTCAAAACGAGGTCATCAATACCATCGATCTTGGATCTGTTTTATGCACAAGTGTATCCTCTTTCAATAGTGCTTTCACCTTCCTTTTAAAATGTGACAATGGAAAACATTTTAGGGCTTCCAAATGAGATTCATGTACATGCCTTTCAACATGAGACTATGATCACTCAAAAGTTTTCCAGAACAAAGGCTTGATAGATGAATTTTGAATATTTCATATCTTGTAAAATTACCTCATATCTTCTCTTACTTTTTCAAGATGCTTAAAATTTCTTGAGCTCATCAAATAGCCTTTTAGCCCATCAAGATTAGAGTCCTTAAGCTCTCGCTCTTCTTGAGCAAGTCTTAGGTTATGTCACAAAGAATAGGGATTGTAGAATAATCCTATAACTTTGATTTCTTGTTTGATATGTTCGGTCCAAGGAGAGAAGTTATTCTAGCTATTCAATTGCTAAGAATAGTGCTTATATCCCTCCAAAACCCCTTGCTCCTTTTTGTGTATACTATCGACCTTATCTCTACAATTAGGGCTAGTAATTATGCCTGGATTTTTGTTCTTCTCGCCTTCACAAATTTAGACTAGGGAATTCTCTCTTCTTGAGATGAGATGGTTCCAATTTGATCTTCTTTTTTTCCTTCACTTCAAAACCTAGATCTTCTATCATGTTGATAAATCTAGGGTATAGAGTTAGTTTAAATATTAACTTGATTTCTCATTAATCTTTGACACTTTCTTGAGATTTAGATCCTTCCATGGCTTTGGTTACAGATTAATGTGATGGGTCGTTCATAGATTTATAGCCCAATACAATCATCACAAATTCATAATTGATCCATCTTGGCTAGCACAGATAGGTTAGTAGATCATCACTTTGGTCCATATAGATAGAGAGAAATGAAGGGTTATGATAGAAACTAAGGACGTGCTATCCCACCTAGGATTGATAATCCCTATTCACTAACCTCAAATAAAAGGAGGGTGTAGAAGACCATATACTTGGTAAATTTGTGGTATAATTCAATTAACCCTGTTAGGAACACCAAGAGCATATAAAAAGATTCCTATTTTAAACAAAGAATTTACATGATCCATGTGGATGATAATTCAACTATCTACTACTTTGTATCCCTATCCCACTTTGCCATACACTACCACACTACTAATTTAGGTGCTAGCTACTCCTGCTTCAATGCCTAATCACAACAATTTGTGATTATGATGACAATTCAAGTACATATGTGTGCAATTTCCATGACGGGACGTATGAATTGTCTTCCCAACATTTCCCGCCAACGATTATAACCATGAATGGGCTAGCACTAGTCTATCTCATCATTTCAAAATGACCCGGTAGATGAAAATTTACAATTTCTTTTATCATCACTTCACACCATATCATAGATGACCTTTTCTACAAATTATATGCATGAATTTATGGAAGGACATCCCCTCTACCTATCCTATGATTGATTGTGACAGCAAGTGAATAAAGGACAATTGGCGAATCTTTGTTGACAAGATCCCCCACTTATAAATTGTCCTTTGTTCACCTGTTCTCACAATCAATCATACGCTAGGTAGAGGGGATGTCCTACCAGAAATTCATGCATGTAATCTGAAGAAGTAATCATCTATGAGATAGTGTGAAGTGATGATGATAAACATGGTAAATTTCCATCTATTGGGTCATTTTGAGATGATGATGATAGACTAGTGCTAGCCCATTCAAGGTTATCATCATTGGTGGGAAATGTGGGGAGGATAATTCATACATCCCACCATGGACATTACACTCATTTGTTCTTAAATTTTGATCATAATCATAAAATGTTGTGAATTGACAACTAATATATATTACAATATTGTTATAATAATACAAATTATAAAATTCAACCAATATATATATTATCTAAAACAAATATAGTAGAAAATTTTGGATGTTTGAGCATTGAAGCCTCCCATTGCATTAGCTAGTGCAGATCCAATTATGTTCTTGAGGTTTTTCATCTTAAAAAAAATAGAACAATAGTATTCAAAACCTTTCTAACAACTTCCTTGGTGATGATAGCATCACACACAACTAATTTTCCATGCCCTTCAGTCTAGGTCAAAGTTGTGGGTTTTCTATTTGCACAGAAATTGCTAGAAACACTCATTAACATCCATGTCATAAAAATCATTTTGAAAGAAATCCAAAACATTATTGACACCATTGGATACCATATTCATCCCCATAACATCCTTAGTAAAGGAATTTGGTTAAAGAATCTATGTAAATCCTTTGTTTATTTACAATGTGGCCTAATAACTTGCTATTAAAAATATCATTTGATAGGATTGAAATAAATTCTATATAATATATATTCTAAATTTATATTCATTTAAATTTAAAATATAAATATTGAAATACTATATGTTATAAACCATTTTGATCAGTGGGTGGCTATCCGTTTATTGTTGAGAAAACTAGGACAAACAAAATTAGAAATTCTATATGCTAGAAGACTGCTATATCAGATTCATGAATTTTGTTGCTACTAATTCTTGTCTTTCCAACATCCACAGTCCCATGATTATACCATGAATCTATCTCTATGTATTATAGAGCCCAAGGATCCAACGGTCCTTAAATTTCCCTCCTTCCATCATGCTTATCAAAACAAAGGATAAAGTTATCCTTCTTTCTTTGGATGATGAGATCTTCCTAACTTTCCTTTGACCAATGTTTTCATACTTGCTGCATAAGCTTGAGACTTTCCAATATGATCAATTTCCTCTTTTTCCTTCATCTGGGATTCTTCCATCACATTGACTACTTCCTTTCTTGAGTGTATGTTGGTCATAAATGAGTTTCATTCTGAGGGAATTGCATTGAGAACATAGGTTGTCATTTCTGCATCAGTAATTGTTTCACCAAGAGCATGCAATTGACCTCTTGGTTGAGACATATTCATAGGATGGTATGCAATTCCTTCTTCAAAAGGAATTCTTGCTTTGTACAATCTACTCCTTAGTGAAATATTTTTGACCTAAGGTACTCAATGAATACATGTCATTCAATCTCCCATAGATTTCCTTTACCTCATTTAATTATGACAGAAAAGGGATAATGGCATATTTTATTGACACCACCAATATCCTTTGAGCTCTTATCTCACCTTTGATATATTTCTTCCATGCCTCTGTGTCCTTCTTGTCTAGTTCTATAACATTTCTTAGAACATAATCCATGGCATCATTTTCAATGAGGATGAGATCAAGCCTCTTCTTCCTTTGTTGGTAGTTGGAGGTCCCTTCAAGCTTGTTTCTCTCCTTGTAGAATGAAGACATATTGGATGGCCAAAGGTTAAATTCAACACTTGATTGATGCAGTGTTATGAAAATTGCAATTTTTCCGTATGGCAATTTAATCAACGATTTTTTCCAAAATGAAAAAAACACGATTAAATCATAAAAATCGCCAAGATTTTTTTCAAAAGGAAAAAAATCATGATAAAAACGTAAAAGTTTCAATAAAATCATAGAAATGGATAAAAAAATCATCAAAATCATGGATGTTTTAAATATTAAAAAAGTTGAGAAAATGATTTTTTTAGTAATTTTTTAATGGTGATAATGCTTTCCCAATTTTTACTGATTTTTTCCTTATTTTTACATTTTTTTTTTTCCTTTTTGTACCCTTTCCAATTTGATCTCAATCACGATTTCATAACATTATACTAATGTCTAGGTTGATTTAGATTTCCTTCTTCAAGATGTTACAAAAATTGTTCCAAATTTAGTTCTTAAGATTCCCCTGGGATTGATATATTGATCCTAAATCTTTTATTAAGTTTCTCATTCATACAAAGAAGACTACTCCTCAAGGATGAAAAATGTCAATAGGGTAAAGATAAACAATATGATAAGTGCCTTTGACAAGTGTCCTTAGAACTTATTTCTTTAGCACAGAGCCTTACTATTGCCTTCTTGAACCCAGAATTGAATTAGAGAAAAAATTTCAAACAATCTTCATAACAAGTACTGAAGAATTTTGCACAATAAATAAACTTCTTAATCATATACTAAAGAAATGTAGATCAACTCTCTTGAGTGTCTATGCTTCAAAGAATAAATATATATATGTTTGGTGATGTGACTGCACTCTTGTGCCACAGTATCTCGTTTTTCACAAAATCGGTCTTGCAAAGAATATAGGGTAACTATGTCACTAAGGATATATTTTTGCAAGATTTACTTTGATTATAGATGAGATCCACCCTTCGACAATTCCTTTAAAATTGATTTAGTTATGTACAGATATATAGATGAATCTCACTCTTCTTTGAGATGAAGAGTCCATACCTTTAACAAGAGTAGTATGCCAAGAACTACTCGAATCCTTCATTGAGTGCTATAAGGTTAAGTATCAAGTCTTCAATGTTAGATGTATGCCCATAAGGTGATCAAGTCTCGGGAGTTTTCTTGTATCAATATTCACAACCTAGAATAGGCCCACAAAAATTCCTAGAACTTCGAATATGAGGTTATTACTGTAAATTCAAATTCATGAGATGGTGAAAAAAATCCTTATAATCAATGTCCAGAAGCTCACTCACCTTGCCAAAGGTATCAAATTTCTTAGAGCTAATGAATTATGCCTTCAGCCTCTTTGAAGCAAAGATAAAAAATCACACTTTGATATACAAAATTTAGATTAATTGACACTTAGAATGGGGATAATTACATTGCACATGATTTCGATCTACTTTGCAATGGGTTCAAATTTCTAATATCTTGAGAGTAGGCATCTTGGACCCTTAAAACATAGCTACAATGTGCTATAACTTCTTCATTTCCTTGAGTTCTAAATCTGGTGACTATGCCTTGATAACGTGTCCAAAATTTTAGTCTAGCCTTCTCTAGGATCTTGGCCTAGGAGGAATGAATTCTTTTCCAATCTTATAGCCTCTAGTGACCTTCTACTTTTCCCTTATAGACATGACCTTATCTCTAATACCATGTTGAGAAAACTAGGGAAAGAAAAATTAGGGATTCTTTTAAGTGCTTTCTCTTATTACATTGACAATTCTTGTGATATTAGATCAATCCATCATCATTATTATTATGTTGTGTTTATTAAGACAATGTCATATTTTATGGGTATCCTATCCCAAATTTGGTGACTCGTGAGGCTCACACTAGCTCTTTTCCTCTTGTCACACTTTTCCGGCTAAGACAATTCATGGGAGAGTTTTAAGCCCTATTCGACTCTCCTGAAACTAATTTGGAAGTGAGTGACTATGATAGTGTGTAATATTTTTAGATATACCTTTTTGGGTCTGTTTAGAAATCTTCATTGGATGATTTTAGTAGTCCCTTTTGATCCCTTACTATAGCTGATTTGAGACATAGAGGATTTATTTGAGGTTTTCGTGGGTTTAACAAAGGTTATTGCTAAGGCATTTATCTAAGCCTACTTGACCCTCCTTGTTGCAAACTCTCCTGGTAAATTTTGTGATAAATATGTAGTGCAGTTTGGGAATAATCCTCACCATGAAAAATTTTCTAAGCTAAGATACCTCTATTTGGTTAATAGATGAACTATATTTGGTGATATTTGAGCCCTAATACAAGACCTAAATAAAATAATTTTCACTGTTGTTCATTGACTATGTCTGAAATTCTTGTGGATGGTGGATGAAAATAAATGAGCAATCCCCACAAGAAGTTCGGCAAGATTTCCCTGATCACCTTTTCCGATATATAGACATTCACATATTTATTGGTACATGTTTTTCTTTTATACTTTTGGAAGGTAATTGTAGCCCTTCCAATTTATTTATTTTTTCACATGATCACCGTTGCCAAGATCAGATCATTTATAACATGCATCATAAAGGAAATATTTTCCTAGAACATTACACTTTCAGAAGGTCTAGTGGGATCTATCATTACTTGTTGAAACAGGTCAGGATCATGGGCATTAAGGGTTTTAACTTGTTCGTTTTATTGGTTTTTAACCATATCAATAAGTAAATAATATTCATCACACTAAGAACTATCAATGGCAATATATGCTTATTGATACATAGTTGAATGAGACATTTTTGGGGTTCTTAAAAACAGGAGTATAGACCTTGTACAAAAATGTGAGCATGGAGAAAAACTCGAATACGAATAATAATAATAAGAGTAACTCCTCCATAGAGTAACCACAATATTGAGCTTATATTGTTGTATTGATTGAAGCAATTAAATGCCTAAAAGTAAAAATGATTTAGATAAAAAATTCGTCCCTTTTTTTTAATGCGCGGGCTAGTATCGAATATTCAATGGAACATGCTGGCCCTCAAATATTTGACTCTTATCGGTCAGGATAATCGTCTGATGATTGACACAGAAATGACGGAACAAAGCGTCATACATATGATACTCCCGTCTAAAATACAAGGGTCTAATATTCAACGCATAACTGACAAAATGAAGCATCAGACATATGACACTCCCACCAGAAAAAAAGTGTTATAAGTCAAATATCTAATGCTACACCGTCCGACTACGTACTCCATAGCGACAGAACAATGCATCTGATACTCAAAACCCCATCGAACTAATTTAATGAAACGTTGATTATTTGACATTGAAATGTCGAACAAGCCACTCCATACCAACGAAAGGAAGAAACAACAAGATAACACTCCCATTGCATAATCTAGGTAGTTTGTCGATTATATGATACCAAAACATCGATTTTTCCCATTAGACTAAAACTAACTAATTGTCGAATATCTGAAAGAAAATTGTCAGAATTTCGCAAGTATGGAGTGACGAAACATAACGCAAAATCTGTCAAATATTCAATAGATGTGCACCTCCCTACCAATGTTTCATTTGTCGAATATGTGATGAATTACAGTGTTGCAAAATCGACTTTGAAGCGTCTATTTTTTTAATGAAAATTTCAGCCATGTTTTGTGTCGGATAATCGACATCTATACCATCGAATATATGACATTCATTTAAGTGTTGACTATTCAACATAATGACAATGATGAGTTTCTAAGCTATAATGTGTTAGATAACCAATGCCAATATGTTACATATCCAATAAATAGTCATCGAATTTTGGCACCATTTGTGCTAGTGATATCATCATAAACTAAAGGTCAAACATTTTGTCATAAATAAAAGTTTGGGAAATATTCTAAGAAGTTTGGTAAGTGATCATTCCTAATAATGGGATTAGGTGCTCGCCTAAGATGAATTTTTTTATAATGATTCATGGATCTGAAGTACTAGTATGAGTCCACTTTAAGTTTTATATGAAACACATTCTAGAGGTGAAATTTGGGTAATCATGAATTTAGAAGTGAAGCAATAATTACAGGAAACTCAATTAGTATGCAAGATTTACAAGAAAGGGTGAAGCAATAACTACAGGAAAATAAAAAAGAATATAAACAATGGGTGGGCATGAAGAGGAGACAACAATAATTTCATATTGGTGACTTAGTTATGGTACACTTGAGAAAGGAGAGATTTCTAGCAGAAACATACAATAAGCTCAAAATGAGAAAAATTGGTCCTTGTAAAATATTGAGAAAATTTTCCTCAAATACATATGAAATAGAACTCCCTTAAGATACTGGAATTTCACCTATCTTAAATTTATATGATTTATATCATTTCAACGGAGAAGACAACATTATGAATGATGCAACTATTAGTGATGAAAATCAGATTGGTTGATGGGAGATCCAACTGCCAAAAGTAGTTACTAAAGATATTGAAGTAGTGTTCAAGTAAAAATTAATGAAAAGAACTAGAGGTAAGGAATATTATCAACATTTAGTCAAATGAAAGAATCAATTAGTTGAAGATTCTACTTGGATGATGGAGGCAAAGATTTGAAAGTATAGTAACACTATAGAAACTCCTGTGAGGAATTTATTTCCTTAGGAGTATGATGTAGGAACATCATCATCTAACATTGTAAACTTTGAAACGGGAATTGATACTGTTCCCCGTTTTGTAGAGATAGCAAAAAAGTGACACAATTTTGAAAAGGGGTGATGCAGAACACACATGTTTTTTTAGAGCATAGTTTTTAGCACTTTAATTCTTTTATGTACATTGCGTTTCAGAATGGTAATGATTTTCGGCGAGTCCTATTTGTGCGACTATAGCATAGTTAATGCTATAGTCCTTACACCCCTGACAAGAATTTGACCTCACCGCATACCATGTTCATGCATCATCACCCAACTCCGGCGATGCCTTCCTGCCCGAGCTTGACCTCACCGCGACCGTAATCCGGCGATGCGTTCCTGCCCGCCTCTAGCTCCGGTGTTCCTGCCCGCCTCCGGTTTATGGTCTTAATGAGCTTTACCAATCGCTCATAAACTCCCACCAACCATGTTGAATACACCAACCGAACTCAATAATGTATCAGATTCTGGACTAATCCCAACAATTCAGACCCTGCAACCATCGAACAGGATCAAGCCAGAGTAGCGGCGAAATAACAGACTTTGGGGATCCCTGTGACGAACAAACTTTCGAAGTAAAAGACTTTGGTGATCCCTTCGGCGAACCGACTTTGGTAACGCTCTACCCTTGCGCAATGCATGGAAGTTCATATTTTAAATTTTAATCGGATTTTTGAGAGTGCGTTAATTACAGACTCTCACTCCAGGAAATTTTAAAAAACAGTGATGAAAATATATGACTTCCTGCTCAGTTCTTGTACATGTGTTAGATTCATAGTTAGAGATATCAGTCCATTTATAAAGATTTATAAATATTGTATGTATTGCTAGGCCATCCTAAGACAATGAACAATATAACCTTACTTGAAATAGGAACATATCTCTTCCGACTTCCTTCCTGGAGTGGTTCATCGGTCCCACGATTTATAAAAATTGTATGTACCTCCCGGGGATTAAATTACTAGCCAATCTTTACCCTTACAATTTACAAGCTCCCAAAAAATCAACGCAGTCTTTGGAGGTCACAGGCATACACATTTGACGCTGAAACTGGAAAACATGACAGAGAATTGTGGATAAAACACCCTAAGAGGAGAATAGCATCTGAGGCCTGCCATCTTCAGATAAAATAAAATAAATTTCCTTCAGAATGATCAGGTCAGTGTGCAGTTGCCTAAAAATGGAAATATCCATACCTTCTTTAACGAAGAGTCACCGGAGCTGATCAAAATTATATTACAGATCGATATTAAGCTTTTCACTCGAGCTCGCATCTCCAGTTCCCGCGCATTTTCTTTCTCGAGCTTTGAATACAGCTTCTTGATGTCCTTCAAATCAACAATTACTTGATCCCACTTACCTCTATTTGCTTCCATTTCCTTTTCAATGTTGCTTCTATCTGGATCCGGTTGATGTTTACTCTACTTATAGCTGAGTATCTATATCCCACAACCCTCTTATTTCCTCTTGAATTTCCTGTATTGAGAACAGTGGGGTTCTTTTGTTTTCTCCCGTTGTGAGTAGACACGGTTGGTTTTCATTGCACTTCTCAATACCATGCTCCTGGGCAGTTCGTTCCGAGAATGAAAATGATCCATACTGCTGGCGTGGGTTTCTAGGTTCTGTGATTTCAATGAGTTGCACCTTACGTGTTATTTTCAATTAGTCTTACATATTTCAATTTTTTTTAACTTTGGTAGGTTTTAATGAAAATGAATAAATAGAATTATAATGTCCTAATGCCTTTCGTAATTCCGAAAGAGTAGTTAGACATTATTATTTTATATTATAATTAAAAATCAATATTTACCCCTGATAAAATGATCCCTTGGTTTAATAAATACTTGTATAAAAATAACAGAATTCTATAATATATTATATGAATATTTCAGGGTATATATATTTTATTTCCTTGCCCTATGGTGGAATAAGCTACTGGTGAAGCATCCATCTTTGTTGCTGACTAACAGTAAGTCCATTGTTCAACAGAGAATATATTTGTGATGATCCTACTTATAATGTGGTAGTATCTTATCTTATATGTGCAATATCTAACTTCTCTTGAAATGGGAATTGTCATGGACATTGTGAAGTATTTAGTGAGAGTGAGAATAAGGGTATTGGAGGGAAGGTAGTAGATATGCTGTAAATATTTTGGCCTATATTTTATAAAAGTTGATAGTTATGGTAACCACAAAAAAATAGAATTATATTGGATATAGGATTAGACTTATTTTTGTTCATCCCCATCAGTAGGAGCAATCAATAGAACAGTGCTAGAAATTTGAACAGTTTTGTTTTTCCCTCTCCAACATGGATAGGATACTAAGGATTCATAGTGTGCAATTCCTCCTTCGTTAAATACTGTAAAAGATTGTCCAAAATTAAAAAGGTAATTATTAAAATTATTAAATTTTACGAGTTGTTTCTTTTTTTAATTTTTTAATTCTTTACCTAAATTCTA
>APFE031551550.1:0-10141 GCA_000404065.3 Pinus taeda | reverse complement strand
TTGACCATTATGATGCAAGGAATGATGTCTTTAGACACTTCCACTTCTTTAGGTGGTTCGTAATCCTAACAATTGGTATGAGTAAAGTGATGTAAGCACAATAGATGATTGTTGAGTGGAGACAAATTCAATGAGAAGTAGCTTGAGTAACTAGAAGATTCTAATTGAGGAGAGAGAGAGACCTATTCAATAAGCAACACAACTATTGACTAGCCAACATAGATGGTGACAATTTAATGCATAGGGTGGGAGTGTGACAAAGGCTCTGAAGAGGGAAAGGAGAAACTTGTTGAGAAAAAACTCACTCTTCCCAAGGCCGATAAGAAGTGGACCAAGAAAGACAATGAGAAGAATGATGAAACAAAGCAATAGAGTGGTTATATGGATGAGAAAACAGGGATGGGGTTAGTGGTGTTTAAGGAGTGGAGGAGAAGTGGACCAAGAAAGACAATGAGAAGAATGACGAAACAAAGCAAGAGAGTGGTTATATGGATGAGAAAACAGGGATGGGGTTAGTGGTGTTTAAGGAGTGGAGGAGCTAGCCTGTGATGAGAGCCACTATGGTGTGTGTGATCACACTAGCACTAGTGCATGGAGTCAACAAATTGTGGAATGGACCACTTGGATAGGTACCAGGGTGGCAAGTGTACTAGTATCCTAGCTTGACGGGGGAGAGGGGGAATGTAAAATCTTAGGTGAGACAATTGATGAATGATTGAGACAGGTTAATCTCCCTAAGTCAAATTTAAAAAAAGATTGTTAAGTGATTTATGTAAACTTGACTAGATCAAGTTACCAACATTTTTTGGACTCCAAATTTATGAAAAAAATTATTTAGAAATTTTTCTTTCCAATCCATCACATTAAAATTTATTCCAGTGAAAAAACAACTAACTATTATTTTATACATTTAAAAACACATTTTAAATAATAAAATACATTAAAATTTATTCCAATCAAAAAACAACTAACTAATATTTTATACCTTTAAAAACACATTTTAAATAATAAAATACATCCATTCCAACCCGCAAGCAAAAAGATCAAAACTTCTAACGGTTAGACCGCTCCCATCACACTCTTGGCCTCTGGGTTTGGTCAATGTTCATGCAGAACAGCTTATGGAAGTTAAAGTCCAAGGAAGAATCTCGTGACCGGACTACGATGTAAAACCTGGCGAGTGGTGGAGGCTGCATGCTGACAACCTCGTCTCTCACACAACGGAGAGTGACGTCGCACGTAACAGCGCCGTGCCCGGTTTTGAATACTGTTGCAAGCAGCCACCACCCACTGTCGAGTCATTTCTCGTGACTCTGAAGCACGACATTCGGATTGGAACTTGGGGACTCTATTTTCTCGGACTGCATTTTCTTGCCGACGGTACCTCCCTCCACGGTTCATTCATTTATGGTCGATTGGCTTTTAGTCTTAGTTCACTCACGAATTCTTAATGGGTTTTTGAGGGCCTTTAAAATACTACCTCGCAGAAGCATTTTGAGTCTGTGTTGATCAGCACAGCAATGGCGCCTGCAATCTCACCTGCGATCGATGTCTCAGATGAGGGAGAACAGAGTTCAACTCCCAGGCTCGCCATTTTTTCTTCCCTGTGGGAGCTCCCGGAGCCTCAGGGCACCAAGACTCCTCCCCTGATAGCCCCTGTTTCGATTCCCTTCCAGTGGGAAGAAGCTCCTGGGAAGCCCAAGGCTCGTGGGAACTTCGAGCTCACAACGTCCAAGTCCTTGCATCTTCCTCCTAGGCTCCAGCTCCTCCTCGACCGCACAAACAGCAGCTTGGCTGAGCGCGGAGTTGAATCCCCTTCGAAGAATATAAGGCTCTGTCGGAGTGCCTCTCTTAAATGCCTGTCCAGTTCCACACGCCCCGAGTTCGATTCCCTGAGAGTTCCGACCCAGCAGCAGAGGAGTATGATCGGGCAGACCTTGGAGGACAAGACTCTGGTTGATTCACCCCGAAGCATTTTGAATGGGCATAAGACCAGCTGGGACTCGTCCACATCTTCTCATGAGTCAGCTGCCTCAGTTCTCCCTGACTGTAACGACGTGGTGTGCTCTCAGGATGAGCAGCCCAAGAAGCCTGGTGGGAGCTGGAAGAAGACGAAGAGATTTCTGGACTTGTGGGGAAGATGTCTGAGGTGGCAGAAAAACAAGAAACCACAGAATGGTTGTAGATATGAATGTGTGTCGTCCACTGGCTCTGACATTGGATTTCTGGAGATGAAGCCTGATGATGACGTGGACAACTTGCTGTATTACCCAGAAAAAATAGATGGTGGGTTCAGTGTACATGGTGTTTCAGGTGCAGAAGGGGTGGAAGAAAAGATGCCAAACTTCTATTCTTCCACAATGCTTGGAAGTGACAAGAAGGGGAAAATTAGTGCTCAGAAGAAGAAGAGAGGAAGATGGGTTATCCGAAGAAAAGAAAGAAGCTCCAGATTCTTTGTAAGTATCCTTTTCTACCCTCCCGCCCTTTTTTCTTCTTCTGCTATTGCTGCTATGTACAGTTATTCATATACAGCCCCTAAACCTGGACAAAGTATGTAAAGGGCATGTTCCCATAAATTTGAATGGTAACTTTCCTCAGGTTCATTTTGCACTGCTTACCCTCATCCATCTGGGAGAAACCCATCTTAACCCCAGACCATTTCCCTGAGGTTGGGAAGCTCCAGGTTGCATACATCTGGCAGTTCCAAGATGTGTCCCTGTACTAGTTTCCATAATTAATAAATCCAAATTCGTGCATGTGGTAGTAACTCACAAACATAAAACTTGATGCCCATCCTCGAGTAGGATACGCTTCTTATAAAAATGCACTAATTTTCACGAATTTAGGCAGAAATCATGGTTCCCCTCATGGTTCAGTAAGCATTCCTCCGGAACTCTGCTCAGAATATTGAATGACAGGTTCACTACTCTCAAGCTTTACATATTTGCAAGGTTCTGGATAGGAACCTGTCATCCAATGTTTTGAATAGGGAGATCTGAAAAATGCATAATTTTCATGCCCATGGTTCCACATTTATCATGCTTCCACCCTGCACCAAGGGATTCTCTGAAAAATCTGAAACTTTCTGTGAGAACCATAAAATTTGGTCCACTAGATTCTCCAAAGAGTGGCAGGAAAATGTGCATTTTGCATGAATTTTATTTAACCATCACTTCACCACCTCCTTTTTTTCAATTGAATTTTAGAATGACCTCATTTATGTCCTCAGCAAACCCATAAGATCTATGAGACAGAATTAAAAAGCATAACAAAAAAATTGTGAAAAAAGATCTAAACTTTATGTAAAAATGCAATCATTTCAGGTGATGGATTCACGAAGAAATTATTTATGTGGTCAGCAAAATCCTATAAGATCTCTAGGGCAAACATGTATTAAAAAAACACATTGTAAAAAAAATTAAATTTTATGTTAAAATGTGCATAATCAGAAATCCTGGTTCCACTTCAATTATGGTTCAGGTCATGGTTCTACAATTAGAGGCAGGGTTAACTCAGAAAAATCTGAAACAACCCATAGAAACTGAGGAATTTTTCTTTGCTGAATTCTTACCAGGATGACCAGAAAAAGTGTATTGTGCATAAACTTTATCGAACCCCATTCACCCCACCTCCTTCCTCAGCACAGCCTGTAAGATCAATGAGACAGAGTAAAAAGGTGTAGTACAAAAATTGTAAACAAAAATTCTGCAGCTTAGCAGTTATTTACATTCCTTCTGTATCTTCCTGTATACTGTCAATGGTAATCCTTTAAAATTCAAGAACATCAAAATTCAATAAACTATTAAATCCTGCGTTATTTCATCCAAAATCGTTTGGCTTAACCCAAATTGATCCTAAATACACCTAGAACTAGCAGCCAATGTAAAATGGCCATTATTTTTACTCTCTTCCAGCTGTTGTGTTAATTTGGACCTTTAGTCTGAAATAGGCAGGCCTCATATTCATCTTTCTTTGTGACTTTATTGTGGTAATTTCCTTTTGCGGCTTGCATGCCTGTGTACTGTGTGGATTTGGCTGCACTCCTATTAAAAGCAGCTATTCTCTAATGTGAATTGATTTCCTTCAGCTATTCTCTAATGTGAATTGATTTCTTTCAGCTATTCTCTAATGTGAATTGTTTTCTTTCAATTGTAAAGTGGGGTGCCATGTCCTCTAATACCCAGAGCAATTTTGAGGTGGATATATCTGCGTTTTTGAGTCAGGCAAGCCCTTTACAATTTCGGTTGTCCTGTTAATAGTATTTTTATGGCTGTATGCCTATTTTTCTTGAGAAATTGGGGTTGCATTGACACTATTGACTCATTAAGCTGCATTTACAATCTAATATTACAAAAATGTTAGGCTTAATTTCCTATGTAAAAAGATTTCCTATTTAAAAAGATTAAAATACTTCGAGTAATACTATATGTTAGCCAAAACTGCCAAATATAAATATAAACTAAAATAAACTCAATGAGATGTAGGCTTCATATAAGGATGGATATGCCTGGATGTGGGCGATATATTGGTGATTATTGATGATGAAGATTATAGTCTTGCTAAGTTTTATATATAATATATAAATATTATATATAATAAGATAATTATAATAGCAAGATTAAAGAGAAATCCAAAATTATACATAAATAGACGAATTATAAATGTGATATTTACATAAAAATATTGTTACCCCTCTTCATCTGCAACCAGATTTATATTAAATCATTAAAAAATTTACACTGCAAGAGATTTGATCGAGCTTAATAGATGTGGAGTTCAGAATCATATGTTCAGCCTAAGATTTTAAGAGTTTAACTGGAAGCTAGTTGTCCATATTTAGTTCCCCTTTTCACCAGAAACCCCCTCTTCACTTCTATATCTGGATTCTGAATGGAGGAGGGTAGCTCAATAGCTAATTCAATGGAACTTAATTGGGCTTGAACATCAATCTATTTGAATTTCGAACTAATTAAACAAACTCAAAGATGCATTTATAATTACCAAAGAACAATGAAAAAGCTGAATAGATACTTTCATATAAATGTAACTTTGATACCCTGATTCAGACTTAAGCTTAGAGGGGTAGGCTAAAAGAATCCTGCTCATAATGCTATTAATTTTATTCTCTGTTAACAGTTATGAATCAGAAATAGAAGATGTTATCCCAAATTTTCAGCAAGTATTTGTTAGTATGATAGTCTTTAAAATAGTTCTTTTCAGTTGCCAATTTGTTTTCTATCTTTGATCTAATCAACTATGATGCAGTTATTATAATTTAGTTTACTGGGAGATATTGGGTTTTCTATTAAATGGCCGTTACATTTACTAAGAGCAATTTTTTTTTCATCTGCGGTTGCAGGAAGCAATCTGGAAGAGAGTAAGGAATAGGGTTTCAGTGAACAAAAGGAAGGTGATCAAATCTGCGAACCAAACATTCTACTTTTAGTGGGCAGGTGCATGATATGAGTCTTTTGGCTCCATCCCTTTCCTGGCACTTGGAAAAGAGGAAATATGAGAAAAATGCCATGCTGGATAGAATAATCCGAGAAGAGGAAATATGGGCAAAGTGCTATGCTGGATAGAATAGTCTGTGCAATGAGCAGCCTTGTGTAAATATGACTGCATTGCTATGAATATATAATTATTAAAGAGGACCAGTAGATCAAAGGCGTGACGGTAAAGAAGGGAAATGTTAAGCCAAAGATATGCGAAGCTAGTCAATGTCGTGCAAGAATATGAGCATAATTCATATGATTCTGCCATTGCTTCTTAGCAATGCTTACAGTAATGTTGTATATGTTGTAGTAAATTCACTATGTGATGGGCTTATAACAGTCTATCGATCAATGATATCTGAGATTCTAATAGTGTAGTAGAATATAATGCTGAAAGTTTCTGAGATGAAATTATAACAATTTATCGATCAATAACATCTGGGATTTTAATATTGTGTACTTTGTAGAATATACTTATGAAAGTTTGTAAAATGTTGAAGAACTGCTGAAATTGAAATTTCAGCAACGAAGCAGAACAATGTGTCTCAAGTATAATGTTGAGAGTTCGCTGATTCTCCAGAGCATATAATGCTCAGTTTGAAAATAAGTTTTTGGATTTTTTTTAACTAAATTGAAACTCAATGACACTGAAATTGAATATGACTAGATAATTTATCAAGTTTTAAAATATTCTTGTTGTCAGCAAAATATTCTTATTTATCAAGTTTTAAAATATTCTTGTGATGAACAAAATATACTATCAATGGTCAGTTCCTATGACTAGATATAAAACAGGGCGTAATACATGGAGAGGTATGACTGTTGACTTTGTAGACTCCACATTGACCCAGGGAGTGGACAGGTAGTTGTAACCTACTTTAGTACTGCTCTCTGGAAAGTTAAATTTAACCTTATTTGAAAAAAGGGATAATAGCTTATGTTGGAAGAATGTGGAAAATATCCGATTTTATTTATATTTATATGATTTTAAATAAGTAAAAGTTTAAAATACTTGAATTATCCTCGTGCTTACTTCGTCGTTGGGTTTACATTCTATCCACAATATGGCGTATCTGTTTGAAATGTATATATGGAATTAAATAGGTAAAAGGATATATGATAAGTATTTTTTTGGTTCACATAATATATGAAATTAAAAATGTAAATGATTTTGATTTTTTATTTGCTTTGTTGGAATTATATTTGGTAGATAATATTGAAATCACTGTTCAGTGAGTATCCGTATATATGCGGTTATATATTATATAGTATACATCAAATAAAACCTTGAAAGAAGTCAATTTTCATAAATTACAATTTTCCATATTTTATTCTTCATTCGCTTTCTTTAAATTATAAAAATGTCATTTGTATAGTCTTTTATATTTAGCTATGAATGGTATCCTTTGAAAGGGAAAAAAAGAATTGGGACCTTGTGACCCTTTTAATATAATTTTAAGGAACTAGTTATAGATCACTACAGAAGAAAAGCATTATCCTTCATATTGTTGTATTGGTGCTTGACTTTATTGGTGCTTGACTTTAGTGTAGTAGTAACACTTGTACATGGAATCCAAGCTTATGGTGGAGCTTGTGGGACTACTTTACCATAATGGCTAGCACTTGTGCATGAAACATTGGTTCTTTGATTTTACTTTAGTATTTTTTTGTGAACACTCATCCCATTGGTTCATTGTTTTTTCCATTGTTGTCATTGTTGTCAACAGGACCAACGTTTATTGAGACATTGGTTCTTTGATTTTACCTTCGCATTGTTGTCCACACTCACCCACACATGACCATCGTTTATGGTTGTAACTCCTTTAACGATAAGATAATTTTTTCTTAAAAAAAATAAATTTCATCCAACATTTTGTTTGGGAAATCAAGATAGTGTTGATTGGTTTTTCACTTCAGCGTGGTAGTAACACTTGTACATGGGATCTAAGCTTATGGTGGACTATTTCAGCATGATGACGAGCACTTGTACATGGGCCATTGGTTCCTTGGTTTACTTTAGCACTGTTGTCAACACTTGTGCATGGGACCGTAATTTATGGTTGTACCTTCTAATGATCAGCATTGTGGGAAACAATTTTCTAAGTCTAGTGGAGTGTTATGTAGGAAACAATTTTCGAAGTTGAGTGGAGTGTTATGATCCTCTTTAAGGGTGTAATGTGGGTGTAATGTTGCTTGAGGGGTGGTGGAGTTGGAGTTGGGAAGGGTCCATTAGTTTAAAATAGTGAAGGTCATTCAATGTAAAGAAGACTAGGTCCATTATACTTGTTATTATTAAAAAAAACTATGTTAGTTAGTTTTGAATAAGTATAATGTGATCTCACTAAAAAATCCACTAGGTAATTAGGAGGTTGTTATGATTAGGCTTCCCTTGTTAATTATAAATAAGATTAGAGTCCTCTATGTGTGAAAGATTACTGTATTTGGATATTAGCTCATTAAAAAGTCACCCTGAAGCATGATTATGAGCTATGCCTCAAATTGAGAAGCTCCAGGTTACCGTTGAATACATCTTATGGTTCCAATATGTATCTTTATATGCATCTTATGGTTCCAATATATATCTCTATACTGGTTTCCATTAATAAATCCAAGGTTCCATGCATCTACTATAACTCATAAACATAAATAACCATAAAACTTTGGATGAGTTATAACATAAATTGAACATAAAACTTTGAACATCATCCAGTACAATACACATATATAATATATAAAGCATTTTTATGAATCAGTACAATACATATATATATATAAAAATACATTATTTTTTTTGAATTTAGACCTAAATCGGTTCCCCTCAGGGTTCAGTTAGCCCTAACCATTCCTCCGAACCTCTGCCCAGAATATTGACAGACAGCTTCGCCGCTCTCAACCTTGCATATTTCTCAGGGTTCAGTTAGCCTTAACCATTCCTCCGAACCTCTGCCCAGAATATTGACTGACAGGCTCCCTGCCCTCAACCTTGCATATTTGTAATGTGCTGGATAGAAACCTGTCATCCAATGTTTTGAATAAGGAGTTTTGAAGAATGCATAATTTTTATGTCCATAATTTTTTTATTGTAATTTCACCATGCAACAAGGGGTTCTCTGAAAAATCTGAAACTCTGTGAGAACCATAAAATTTTGGTTCACTAAATTCTCCAAAGAGTGGCAGGAAGATGTGTGTGCATTTTGCATAGACTTTATCTAGTCATCACTCGACCACACCTCTTTTTTCCAATTGAATTTTGGAATGACTTGATTTATGTCCTCAGCAAACCCTTATGACTTGATTCATGTCCTCAGCAAACCCTCAATATCTATGAGACAGAATTAAAAAGCCTAACAAAACCATTTTGGGAAAAAATATCTAAACTTCATGTGAAAATGCACTCATTCCATCTATGCGACAGAATTAAGAAGCATACCAAAACACTGAAAAAATTCTGAACTTTATGTGAAAATGCACTCATTTCAGATGATGGATTCAAGCCGAAATTATTCATGTGGTCAGCAAATTCTATAAGATCTATAGGACAGAGTAAACGGGTATAACCAAAAATAAACCTTTGTAAAAAGAAATTTAAACTTTATGTTAAAATGTGCACTAATCAGAAATCGTGGTTCCACCTCAAGTATGGTTCAGGTCATGGTTCTACCGTTAGAGTAGGGTTAACTAAGAAAAACCTAGAGCAGGGTTAACTAAGAAAAACCTGAAGCAACTCATAGAAACAGGAATTTTGCTTTGCTGAATTCTTACCATGGTGACCAGACCATGTGTATTGTGCATAAATTTTATCGAACCCCAATCTCCCCACCTCCATCTCTCAATTGAATAATAGAATAAATTTATTTATGACCACAGCAGAGCCTGTAAGATCTATGAGACAGAGTAAAAGAGTATAATAAATTTATTTATGTTGTCAGCAGAGCCTGTAAGATCTATGAGACAGAGTAAAAGAGTATAGTAAAAAAATTGAATTCTGCAGTTCACCAGTTATTTATATCATGCTGTATCTTCCTGTATACTGTCAATGCTAATCTTTTAAAATTTCAGAACACCAAAATTCAATAAACTACTAAACCTTGCATTAATCTTCTGGTTTAACCCATTCTTAAATATGATCGATCCTAAATACACCTTAAAATAGCAGCCAATGCAAAATAGCCATTACTTTTACTTCTAGCTGTGTTAATTTGGACCTTTAGTCTGTTAAATGAGCAGACCTCATAATCATCTTTCTTTTGCGAATTTCTTGTGGTAATTTC
The DNA here is from genome assembly GCA_000404065.3 of Pinus taeda. Classification (NCBI taxonomy): domain Eukaryota; kingdom Viridiplantae; phylum Streptophyta; class Pinopsida; order Pinales; family Pinaceae; genus Pinus; species Pinus taeda. Next base: position 375 of record APFE031551550.1, on the reverse strand, counting down.
TTTTTGCGGCTTGCATGCCCGTGCACTGTGTGGTTTGGCTGCACCGCTATTAAAAGCAGCTATTCTAAATGTCTGATGTGAAGTGTTTCCTTTCAATAGTAAAGCTGGGTACCAGGTCCCATAAAAACCAGAGCAATTTTGAGGTGGTTATATCTCCGTTCTTAAGTTGGGCAAGCCCTTTACAATTTCAGCTGTCCTCTTCATATTATTTTTATTGTTGTATGCTTACTTTTCTTGATTGTTTGTGGTTGCATTCACAATAGTGAGGTGCCTTTTACAATTCAATATGATAAAATTGTCACATTGCTTAAGCTTAATTTTTTAACTAAAAAAATTATAATCCTTATAGTAATACTTTATATCAGTTAAATATAG